>JAQIXX010000973.1:0-42226 GCA_034700605.1 Willowsia nigromaculata
AGCAAACATTTCCATCTCCGGATGGATTCATCACTGATCGAACCTCAAGGTTGGACTGTCGTCCACCCTCCACCACTGTTGCAAATCCCTTGCCAAAACCGGGAGTTTGGTATGTCGTATAATCCCAACTTTGACCCCTGGAGCGTACAGGACATTTTGCATAGTCAAAGTCACAGAAGAGCACGATGGAATTCGTATCTTGAAGTGAGTACGCAGGGCTATCCTTAATCCTGAGAATTTTCGTTTCCGCTTTTGGTCCAACCGCAGTTGTGGCTGCAGCATTTCCTCTGTTTTGATAATTGCTATTCCGGTTGTTGGTCACTCTAGTATTTGTGGAAGTGGTCAATCTGTTGTTGTGTCCTGGTTTTGATGAGAATCGATTGGTATCCAATGATGAAGCGAAATGGTTCTTTTGAGTTTGAGGAACCTGAATAGTTCCACTGGCAAGGGGCGAAATACGATTGTCTTTGATTTGCTGATGTTTTTCATTACTGATTCCTGCACCACGGTGTTGTTGAGTCTCTGGGAAGACGCGAGAACTGAATGTGAATGGTTTCTTGGTGGAAACTTTTACAAGTGCTGTTGTGGGTGGCCTTCTGGTTGTTGTTACCGCGGTGGTGGTGAAAGTCGTTTGAATAGGCTTTGAAAATCTGGTATTCGTATTTCTTTGTGCGCTGAATCTGTTGATTGAGGGCGCGCTTGTGCTGGTTGGTTGTACACTTTGATTATGATTGAATTGCTGGTGCTTCTGTTGCTCCTTTCCAGAGAATCTGCTGCTTCCAAAACCTCCAAGTCTTGTGGAAATGATATTGTTGCCTTCAATTTCGTTGGATTCAATTTCATTGAAAATAATTCTAGATCTGGAGGTGGTCGCTGGACGGGATGTACGGACGGTTGTAGGACGACGTGTTGTTGTCGTAGTTCTTCGTGTTGTAGTAGTTGTTGTAGTTCTGCGTGTTGTAGGCTCTGGGGCAAACGACAATTGTGGAACGAATGAGTGGCCAGAGGAACGTCCTGAAATTTTAGATAGAAAACATTTAGTTAGACATAAGTTGAAATAATTGTTTCATCGTTAGACACGCATTTCTTTACATTTTTACAACACATAATACAAGAACAAATTTACACTTTTTACATTATGAAACATTGTACAAAAACACACGGGACACAAGCCTAAATACAAAACGGGGACACATGGTTTTGCTAGTTGTATTATTATTGCACACTATAATGTATGTTTTACAATATTGACAAAAATATGCACGATTTTTTAGTTTTTATGAGCCCTATATCCAATCCAGTTTAACCATTTCACATAACCCCTCAAACTTGTAAAATTTATCTGTACAAACAAAGCTGTTACAAAGGTGTGGTAAGATTCGTAATATTTTACACCTCTGATTTGATTTGCCTCTTTCTTCTGACACGTAAATAGTTTATACATTTGCAGAGTTTGTTAAAAACAATTTAGCATGTTAAGCCCCTTCCCAACAACACCATTTGCAAAAGTGAAACATAGGACATAAATCTATATACTTGCATTGTACATACATAAGCACACCAAAAAGCAGAAAAGCATGTAAAAACAGAGCCATATTGTAAAGAGTCTTGGTTTCGGAGTTACCCTCTCCTGATATGCTCCAGGAAACACGACCTCTCAATGGAAATCCCATGCAGTTGATAAAAGTATTAATTAAGATTTAAAATTTTCATCAGGATTTTCAAACTCCATGAAATATTCAAAAAGGACAAAAAAGAATTGAAAACTCGAAACATATTGCAATATATTGTATATTAACATGAATACTACGAAAGGCAGTGACAAAAAGTAAAGCAAACCATATGAAAGGCACGCAATGTTGAATATCTATAAAATATAATATTACATGTTTGCCAATTTTGGCATATAAATTAGTGATTTAAAAAATCCATTCAAAAAGTGAAGTAAAAATAGGAAGAAAGAATGCAAGAAAAGGTAATAAATATGAAAGGAAGTAATAATGAGCATCTCTTGAATGAAAATTGTTCTCCTCAGTGAAACTGATGGTGATACACAAATTGATTTCCAAGACTGCTGCTGTGATGAATCAACTGGCCAGTTGTGGTAACGAAATTGGGCGAGGAGGCATGATGCACCACCGTTGAATGTGCAGCAGGATGATGGAACGTCTGAAGATGATGAGTTTGGGGAAGGTGATGGGGTGCTGTAATGACACTATGCTGAACTTGAACAGCAGGTGGGTCCTCATGGTGCAGGATCTGATGATGATATTGAACTTGAGGCTTAATTATTGTTGGATGGTGCTGTAAAGTTGGATGAAACTGTACTTGATGAGAAACATGATGAACAAGTTCGGATTTCTGAATAATATGATGAGAATCATGGGGCTGCTGGTGGTGAAGTTGAAGTTGGAAAGGTTGGTAAGGGATCAATGCAGTCGCTGTCTTGGCTATGTGATGCCTTGATGATGAATGGACAGATATTGCTGCACAAAAGAGAAAAGGTCATTTCAACAAGAGAAAAAGAATATATAGTCGAAGGTTAACATCCAAAGCACGACATGACATACGGAAAGACTAAACGCAACGAAGCTTTAGACCTGAAATGCAATCTTTTGTAAATCCTGTGTACAGGCAAAATAATAAGAGCATGAAGAAAGAATAAATACTTGAATAAATAAATAAATACAGTATATAAAGTATAAATAAAAGTGATAATAAGAGAACCCCAATATCAACGTTATAGAGTGAGAAATAAACATTTAAAAATAAATAATTGCTGCTGCAAGTAGAGCTGCTGGCTGCTATAATAAAATCATACAGAGCCGACGAGACGCGTGGTCAATGCATCTTTTGGATTATGTACTATGTCACGTTCAGGCATATTAATCACGATTGCGTGGTTGAGCGCTTGGCTGCTAATTAATGGAGATATAAAGTATTGAAAAAAATAATTATTGTGTATACACGTGCACGTATATCGGAACAAGAAGCTATTAAGTTTGCTAGGAATTTTTTTCCTTTTCCAGTAATACTTGAATATTGTATGGTTTGTGCAAGTTACAAATTCTCTGCGTGGGTCTCCCTTGAATCAAATCATTTTCGACACAACACGATTGCCATGTCACATAGACTAAATTCAAAAGACGAAATGACCACTGCTTAAACTAAAATGACTCGACTTTTTATAGGCCAAGCAGTAAGACACAAGAACAATAACGCGTTCCACGTAAACTTTGCACACATAAACATTCCAATTGCAAATGTTGACCTTACCTCACCTCATTTTTTGATGAAGTTTCTACAGGAATTGATTTGTAGTGTTGCTTCACCAGCCCATGTGGTTCATTACCATTTTGTGATTATTATTGAGCTAATCTAATGCAATTTAGAGTTTGAACTAAATCTTTACTTGCGCTACCGTTAAGAAGGGAAAAGGGTACTGGGCTAATTTATCTAATTCTACATCATCCCTGAATACACTTAAGAAAACTGGCTCGAATGATTAATGAAATTACTTTCGTGTCATCTTCAATTCTCAGCAATTGTCAAATATAAACAATCTAGTCCGACCTACCGGCTATCATCAAGAATTTATGATCTCACAAATGGCTCTAAATTATAAAGACTTTTCTGAAAGTCAGGTAACCTTTTACTGATGGTATAGATGTGACAGAATGCACGTTTTGGTAATTTCAGTCTTGCTTAATTATAACTTCGCCTTTGCGTTGATTATATATAGAGAAAATACGGATCCTTCTCTAGTAAAAGCATATTATTTGCATTATATGTGCACGATATAGTGTACGAGACAAACAGCAATTTGTCAACAGTAGCATCTCGACTTTTTTGAGATGGACGTGGTGCACAATTTTGGTCTGTAAATTAATCATTATTTTTTCATCGTAAACTATATTGATGGCACCTTAAACATGACTGCATAAATGACTTTTGCAGCATGCGTGCATATAGTTTTACTTTGTATGTTGATGTGTTTCGTGCAAAATTTGTTCGGCCACTATATATACGATCATGAAATTTGGCAAATGCAATTACATCACAGTGTCCATCGTCGAATTCAATTTTCATAATCTCGAAGAATTTTAAGTGAAATATGATGGTGTATATATAGTTATAAAGTGTTACTACTAGTGCTACTCTCTGTGCTTGCACTATTCTCATCTTCAGTACCAGTAGTAGTAAGGATAAGGTCATTAATATCTACAAAAGAGGACATGGGAGGACCTGATGTGCAAAGGCCAGGATACTGTTGGGAGCAGAAGGTTCCTTCCGGACACGCAGAGCAAGGAGCACCTCGTTTGTACATTTCTGTTGTAATGACATTTCCAGCGGGGCCATAATTACAAACGTACAATTTCCTGTTCCATTTGCCGTCTTTGTAGTAGGCATATCCACAGCCCATCTTGTGTGTTTCAGCCCATAGCATTTGCGTGTAATGACCCAGCTCTTTGATAAATCTGGATGAGTAAAGCAAAGAAGCAATACGTTAACATATACAATAAAATATTCATATATGAAATTATGATCCCATCATTCAAGCATATTAAACTGGAATAAAGATTTCTTACTCAAAGTAGTCGACACTTCTTGGATTAAAACGACCGACTTCATCATACCAAGCCATTATTGCCTGCTCCCAGTTGGATCCTTCGCGGATAAGATTTTCGCTGAATTGGTAAAGATTTTGACCGGTCAAGAAACGATCTATAAGATTATTAAATAAAGTAGGCTCAAATTAAAAAAATCACCACACATGAGTGTATTTTTTGTTCAATTCAGACATTCCTTGTTCATTCTTATCTCCACAAAATGTGACCAACTAAATTTTATATTACATCCTGAATAATGGAATGTCGCATGAATTCCTGTGATATCATGTTTTACTATGCAAACTGATAAGCTTCCACGGAATTATACATTATGCCAAAATAAAATGAAAATAATGTGAATTAAGTTATTCTGTTTTGTTGCGTATTTGAGAACTTTTGATCGTAAATTTTATAAAGTAACAAGATGCAGGATTGTTTCTTGCACGATGCAGCACGAAATGATGTAGCTTTTCCTTCTTGTTAAAACGTGAGAAAACAAGAGTTGAGTCAGCAAGAGTACAAGATTACATTTTAATGAATTTGGTTTTTAATCAGACATCTGAACAATTCCATCATTCTGCATGATATTGACAACTGTACAATTCGGAAGAAAACATAATCTTGTACTTAATATGTATGAAGCTTAGTAAATGAATCAAGAATATAGGAAGTCGTTAAGAGCTCTATCCTCTTTTAAACACTTTTTACATGAGTTTTGCTTGTTTTTAATAGTTCAATGGAATCACGAAATCACATCATTTGCTAAGTTTGATAAAATAAAGTGCATTATCAAATGCGTATATCATTGCACAAGACTCTGGTGTAAATAAACTGTCAAAAGTGAGGCCATTTGATTGCAATAAAATAGCGTAGTTATAGGAGTTTCTTGAAAAAGAACGTTATTTGAAGAGCTACCCGTTCATTGGCTTTGTCTGCCTTGTACTGTCTCGTCTCTTCTCCTTCAACTTGAATGAATCCACTTACTTATGGCGAAGTTGAAGTAACGCGCGAGTAGTTCGTGACTAGTTAAGTAGTTAGAATTTTATTTAACTAAAGTGGCTTAAGAAATGAATGCTATTAAAACAGACAGCACTTTTTACAATGAGCTAGCAAATGTGTGAGTGTAGAATCTGTGTAAAATTATTATTCACAGTATACTGGCTATCAATTCCGTGTATTATAATAATATATTGTTCCAGCAAAATAGCTGAATTGAAAGTACAGCTAACCAAGCAAATCATTATACGTCATGATCACTCTCATTATCTGTACAGGTCCTCGTGGGTGGTGTAATTATATTAATAATTTGTAAAAAAGTAATTGAGCTAATTGCACAAGTGAAGGTAAAGCTTGCACTTTTTGGTGCAAATTGAATGTTGATTTAATTATCCCTGCGTGGATGCTCATGAGATATACAAATTTACAACAGCTAGGATTTAAAACCTGACAGAGCTTGAGGTAGGAAGTAACCTATTAATCATATACTTACCAACTTTACGGCAATTGAGACAGTCATGAGTATACCGGCATTGTTCAGCAAGTCTTTGAGCTGATGCTGCGAGCTCATCATCCCACTCCTAAAATTGTCATAATAATGGTATTAACGGTCATCAAAACAATTAGTAATACCTTATTAAGAATGGTTTTTAAAGCGACTCGTTTACCAGTTGCAACATATTTGCTCCTGAAGGTTGTGGACCTGGCTTTCCTCTTCTTTCATTTCCAGTAGCCACCATTTGTCTAAGAGAATTGTGCAGATGCATGATCTGCCGTTTGTCGGCTGCAGGTACTCCTATCTCGTAAGGATTTTTGCATCTAGGTCCTATTCCCTGTAATTTGCAAATGCCAATAATTGTTAAGTACAACAACTGTAAGTGACGATGAAGATGCATAATTTTATGATCTGAAATCATGCTCGCTTTTTTAAATCATAGGAGTTAAAAATAAATAATCTAATATACCCACACACGCGTGTGTACGTTCATAACCACATCAAAGTGTGTGGTGGTATGTATTTACTGATAGGAAATTGTGAGCCACACAGATTAATTAATTTAATACTTGAGCTGTGTTATGGACATTGACTACTGGTTAAACTATAACTCACTGTGCAAATAAGGCTACCAAAGGTAATAAACGAATGCATACAAAAAGGTGCGCTAAACAGTTTGTTATTCAAAAACACTTAAACAAGTTTTTCACAATGTCATCGTAAAACAGAGTTGATTTTGAATGCATATCTGCATCATCCTTTCCTTGACAGTTGACACATGAGCGCGTAAATGATGTTCATTTGCGATAAAGAGAACTCACGACGAATTAGCCACAAACAAACGTTTAGACGCATCTTGCGTGTCTATACGCACTTTGAAAGGTAATCTATTATTATGTATTACCTAATTCGTTTCATGACTATTTAACAGGAAGCTAAAAATAAGAGTAAACACTTTAAGCTTTTTTAAAATATCATATTTTATTCCAGTCAGTCATGGTCAAGGATCTCACCCTCACCGTGATTGTTTCACTGTCAATGTCATGATCAAACTCTGGCGCATGCAGTATTCATCTCTTCATCACGCTAAATGTTATTGAATTTAGATTAAAATGCAATCACAAACATAAACACAAAATTTGCAACTAACTAACCATCAATCGCAATAAAAATACAAGAGTACAAGACAAGAACTAAAAACAGGAAATTAACAACAATAACTCAATTTAGGTGCTACTTGTGGAAGAAAATGATTGAAGTAATGCTTCAAATTATACAATTTTCTATCTAGTGAGCTAGCAAGCAAGTTTTTAGTTAACCCTATCTCATTATGCATAGGTTTACATCGTAATTTTATTTTAGCAAAGATTGAGCATAAACACAAAAGACTACTTCAAAATAAATTACAGTTTGGATTGTATAATCGCATAAATATGCTAATATCGCCATGTGGTAGTGTGAAAAAGGTACAAAAATGCTAGAAAATGATTATGGATAATTCCAAAATATTGCTGAGGATTGTATTCTACTGACTTTAAAAGAGAGATGTGCGAGCATTAATGCGTCAAAAAGAAAATTAAGTATATACACTGGAAGAAGGGGTAAGGTAAGAGGTGTCACCCATTTGGGTTAATTGCTCATTTACAATTTTACTGCGATGACCAATACAGCAGGACAAACTCGTGAATAAATGCAATTACTTGGAAGGAACGAGGACGCGAACCATACTATCAATGAAAACAAATACTGGTCCGAAAATCATTTAATCTCTCTAGGTTCTAGATACCTTTTCTTAATGGCAACTGATCTTCTGCAGTCGAGTAGTTCACATAAAACTGGAAAAATTTTCGCCTTTATTTTTTTGCAAAGTTCCGTGGTGAAACCAATCAACTTTAGAGTCAGAAAAAGTATTCATTTGGTTGGCCGATAATGATAATTCCTATCTATTTCCTTATTGGTGGAGTTACACTTGGAAAATCATATAACGAAAATATTATCAGCTTGGAGCCCGTCAGTTCAATTAAGTTTTTGTGGTAGGGTATGGGTTACGCATGATGTAACAGTCAATCACTAAAGTCAATCTTGTTCTGCATCTCTGCGAGGAAAAAGTAACTCGTCCAGAGAAAAATTATAATTACAAATACTTCTAAGAAACTCTTCTATTACCCATATTCCATATAGCTCTGCTGGAGTCAGTTTTACTCGAACTCGTCCACCCACCATGTCCAATTTAAAAAAGTTTTTATCTTTCCATCATCACATATTGTCCATTATAATTATTTTAATGATTATGAATAATTACAGTCATGATGGGATTATCCACGCAGATATTATTGGGATAAGTTATGATAATATTCATAATATGAAAATGGTTTCTTTGTCTAGTTAAACTTATAAAAATGCCTGGACAAAACAAAGAAAACTGGGTATTTGATATGATCTTGGAATTGAGAAAAGTAAACGAGTGCTGAAGGAAGACCATCTTCACTCTTTACTCACTTTAGCATTAGTAGGCGAACGAATGGGCGCATCCATTGTGCTACCAAGTTACGTTGTTCCTACAGTTTGTAGTGATTAGTCTCACACGATATGAACTAAACTAGCTAAGCTCGCATAATATTGTCATGCATATATGGATCATTGTATCATGATAGATGATCATTCATTAATAAAAAATGAGCAATGTAGGAACCAACGCAATGAAATACTTATAGAGCTTGGGAAGGAGCCTCACCCTAAAATACTGCAACTTTAGAGAATTAAACTTGACGTGCGATAATCATTTCTGGGAGCGACAACAGGACAACACAAAATACATGCATACTGCATACAAAATCCATATCGTAAGCATATAGGTAAGGTAAGAATATAGACACCTACAATGGGAAACGAATTATCTAAATGTGTTAATAGGAATAAATGATTGTTTTAGAACGAAATTATAAAGGTACTTGGATGGGATGTGGTTGTCAAAAAAAGTGTGCTGTGGATGTGCCGAGAGAATACGCAATACTTTAGATATGATCAAGGCAGTTAATTTGGCAAAGCTTGAACTTTTCTGTACCTACAGTATGCTAATGCTCTCAAGAAGGAAAGACTAAATTGATAAACAGTAAGTAAAAAGTAGTCTGCATCTCAATAATGCTCTATTTTTTTGCAAGATATTGATAAGTCCATGCACACCTATTTTATGTATTCAACGATAAATAAAAAAATTTCCGGCTAGCGTTGCTCCTGCTCTGTAACGGAATGTTTTAATCTCCAAAAACAGTTATTAAGTTGTTTTGTGTTTACCATTTATTTGCAGACCATTTAAGTTATTAGAGCAAAAATATTTTGTGTCTAGCTCAATTCTTGATTTGATGTATTAGGCAAACACATACATCCATGTGAATAAAAGGAGAATAAAATAAAACTAAATGTGATACATATGTGATACTTTCATATTTGAGCATCTCCTGAGTTATAAAGCGGTTTCCTGTTTAGACTTGAATAACATTTTACCTTATTTTCCCGATTTGTTCCGTTTTGCTTACACTGATAGAAGATTCATTTCATTGTTTTGCTTTTGTTGTTTAACGCTGTCAACAACATAACTAATTGTTACCTATAAAGCATATTCGCTAACAACTAAAGCACAAACAGTGATAAATGATAGCTAGTAACTGCAAGTAATACCTCACACATCATACCCTCAGGTGATGAGTGAAAAAAGACAATATCACTCAATACTATCTACTCAAACTAACATCTCATAAAACGCAGCTTTATATTGCCACAAGATATGAACTACCGATTCTTTTTTATTTGTAATGCAATTACCTACAATAGATTTAGATATACCATATAAAACGTGTGTTGATAGTCATGATGTTAATTGTCTTCATATACAACAAAAAGGTGGAAAAAGATTCTCCGACCAAGACAATGCGCACGTGTCCCCTTGTTTGCTAAACGTCTCGAAAATCATGAAAGACTTCATTATGTAAAATGTCGCGTGATGCAAAAAGCACCTTATCATCTTCATCCGTAGATGAAATTGGGTATTCTCATGATATCTCTCGACTATATTGCATACCTACATATGATGTACTTCCTAGAGATACTTATTATACGCTACCTAGAATACTCATTGCATGCACATTTCGAAATGCAAACTGCAGAATCTTATGGTTTTCTCATTCATTTATTATCAATCAGATACATCTACAGCCTTTTTCAATATCCCAGCAACTTACTATGCACATGCGATTACAATGCAATGTGCAAATTACCTGGGTTGACCACTCCACTTGCCAATTTTTCATGCAATCATAAAACACGTCATCATTATTTGCTTATGCAATTAAATTATTAGCTAGTATTTTCATATTTAAATTCAGAAAAGGTTGTTTACTTCGTTGCGTCGAAAGAGAAAATGGATGCATTCAGCGTACTGCACCGAGTGCAAGTATGAACTTAACCTTGACATATTATTATGGTTTGCTAGATGAAAATTTTAGCATATTTGTGTTAGTCCGCAACTGAAACTGAGAAACCTTTAAACGTTAAAATTATATAAATGCAAGTGACACGAAACATCATGGTGTCCGGTTTTCAATCGTTGTCACTATCTCACATCCTTATTTACTTCTTCTCACTTAGCCCCAATTAGATTGCCAAAATTTCTTTCAACAGTTGCAACATTTGCAATTTCATGAGGATGAAGCCTTCGCTCAAAGTTAAAAGATTCCTGTCAAACATTGCGGATGACTGGCAACTGGAACTCGCTGTTGAGTTTCTGTAAATCGTTCACTTAACACAAACCTTCAGCACTCATTTTTTGCTGCAAAAGTAATAAATCGTGACCTGCTTCAATCAGATCTGATATGACCAGCCAGGTTAATAGTTACCCTCTAAAAAACTGTATTCATTCCCGGTTACATAAATCTGATCAGTGTATGTAAGAAATGTACATATTACTGTGAGCAGATAATTTATTGCAATGAAACATGAAGATTCCATTTATAGACAGCCTTCACCACCCGCCCGGGGATGGTTGGTTAAAAATGTTTTGCCAAATCAACCAAAGACACAGTAGCCCTTTCTGCAAACGAAACCTCACGATTATGTACAATCGAGTATCATTACACTCTCCAGAACAGAAAACTAGAAGAATAGGTAGACAAATTTTTCCCGACGAAGTAAAATGTACAAAATCTGCGTGTTATTATCTCATTATCAGAACGAAACATAATGTCAGAGATGTGGTGTATCAGCAATAATAATATTGCGTATGTTATAAGCTTATAACCTTGTCAAGAATGATTATCATCATCATCACTTCTAAAGTTCAAATTGTATAGCATTTTAAGAGCGTGGCATGATGATACTTTTTTTTAAATGGCCATTTGACTCTTTGTTAAAAATTATAGGCTGTTATTGTTGTTGCTTTTTTGCATTTCCAATAATAATATTCTGAAATGAAACATTACAATCTTACAATGACGGCAGATTGATAATGTAAAATAATATTTTTATTCCAATTCCTGACCTTCCCTACGCTAGAAGTTGATGCAGCTAGAAGATCATCCTTTTAATTGAATCAGTGATTCAGTAGTTTTATTAAAAATTCACAAATTGTAATATGTACTTATATAGACTTGTGACTGAACAAGTTCTCTGCTTCATGTTGCTGCAGAGTATCCACATGGTGGAACGCATGGTCGCAAGTCGCAGGTAATATATGCGATCATATTTAGGCTTCTACGTGTATCTTCTTTCATAGTGCAACCGCATGTCAATGATTTCTAATTATAAATGTCTTAAAACTAGTTTTACATGAATTAATAAACATTGGAAAGCTTTGATTATTGATTTAATACATTGGAAAAACAATATGCTATAAAGTTTCTATCTTATTAAAACATTGCTATTGATAACAAGTAGTTCACGGAAAAATACTAAAATATCTGCATGTGAAATTGGAGGGTGTGCTTGAAATATTTTTAAAATTATCATAAAATCTTACCTGATATTTGCACAGCGTGTGATCCTTGCTAATTGAACAGTAATGGTTTTGAGTTGTAGGTAAAGGTGCCCATACCAAGAAAATAATGGCTCCAGTCAGAAAATACGTCCTCGATATTGTTGGTGACATCACGAACGCGTGTTTTGTGTCTCTTGAAATCATTTCTGAAATAGAAAGAGACAAATCATATTACATGCTAATATGGCTTAAAACCTGATTACAAACGTCAATTGTTAGCACTCCAGTATACCAAGCAATGAGGTTATTTTGGCAAAGCAATGTAACTCTTCAGTTTGATTGAACTGTTAGTATACAGATAGATGTATATCAGCAGACATATGAAATCACAATTTCTTCGTTTGTTTCAAATACTAGATAGGTATTTCATCTTGTTTGCATGACATGAAATCTTAATTCGATCTTATCATGAATTCTCGGGTTTTTGGTATTTGCATAGACCACAGCCGGTGTGAAATACAATAAATTATGCTATAATATGTATTTAAAATTTAACTCTTTTTAATTTTTAAAACATCTCACAACCTTAATTAATCTTTAGCTTGTAGCAAGTCATACTATATAAAATCGAGGTGAAAATTGTCTCGCTTTAAAATTTTCATGTGTTTATGGATTATTGGCAAGATGCCTGACATCAGACTGAATTTGAAGTCTTATAAATCGTCTACGTTTCTCACCAAAATGCTTTGATGAACGACAACTGCAACTCTGAACCATTTACCATTGCTGATTGGGACAGGAAAATTCTTAATTCTTCTACATTAATAACCCTCTAGTAGTTCTTACTGTTTTCTTTATTTTCATACACATTTTAGGAATCAACTGTTCATGAGAGTTTAAGTTTTATAATAAAAGTGCTTGCGCAGGTTTTCTTAACTGACCCTCTTGAAACAACCATAATAGTCTGTATGGAATTTTTTGTAGTTATGATTGATGGTTATCTAGTTGTTCCTGCATATGCTTTAGGTAACAAGAACTAGACATTTTATGGATCTTTCCCCCAAACAAATAATTTACTCAAGAATTAATTCGCATAGGAGCTAAATCTCAAAATTTTATTATTAGTCAAAAATGTAATTTGTATACAGTGCACGAAGTAGCACAGCAATAATTATCAATTAGTATAGGAGTAAATCAACAAAGGAATGGAGGTATAATTAGTGTAAAAATGCATTTTTAATTCTATTCTTTGAGTAGGCATATATGTCGGCTAATTTTAAAAGTTGATATACCAGATTTTTTATTTGACTCAACACAGAAGAATCCTACACATTATGTATTTTGAGTTATTTATATCTCGATTTCAGTGTACAAATTGCTATACGCAGATAATGATGAATTAATACAGCAGAAGAAACATTAAACGTTAGGTAGGTATGTCACCAAATAAAATTTCAAATGTACCTATTAGGCCTTCCTTGTAATGTTAAGGTTGAACAGTTGAAATTCTTAAAATAATGTAATGTAGACACTCGCTATTAGTTCCAGTATAATATTCAGTGGAATTTCTTATCAGATTTTTAATTTCTTAACACACTGGTGAATTAAAACAAACAGCACAATTTAACTTTTATAATATTGTTTGCCTTCTTCATTTATTATATGTCATTACAATTTCAATATCAATGATTTTACATCTACATTTGCATGCATTAAAGATTTCCATTCTTAAACATACCGTTTGCACAAGTGTGCTTTATTTGTGTCATATTTTAAGGAAACTGTCTAGTTCTACTGGAAATATACTGCCTACTAGATCATGCATCTGCTCACGTTGGTATTCCAATTATGTCACTTTACCAGTAAGACTCGCCCAAGTAAAAAATTGAATGCTTCCGAAAGCATTCTGAAGCAAGGATAATATGCAAGCGAGATTCTCGCAGATATTTTATGTCAGTATGTCAGTTAATCGTTCGATATTTCGATATGAAGTTCTAGTCACGACAAAGAAAAAAACTGAACAAAATACTATGAAGACCTGATCCAGCTTTGAATGCTAGACAAATAAGCGCTGTAGTTGTGCTTTAAACATCTTTAATGCTACAAGTCGCTCGTTTTTTAACTTTAAAACTTCCAAATTATCAAATAAACACTTGAATTTTTATAATTTATGTGGTCATTTGACACTGATAGTCGGCAAAGCAAGTATAAAGGTCTCCAGCTTTGCTAATTACACTTTTTAGGGTAGTTTAGTTGGAGAGAAGTTTCTTGCTCTTGTGCACAACGCCATCAAAACGAAATTAAAAGTTGTTATTTTTAGGCAGTAGATGACGAACAACATTTTTTACTTTGTGCTTTTAACCATGCTACTATGCATATACGCAATACGCACATGCCAAAGTAAACCAGGAAAAAATTTCCATTACATGTTTGAAATAGATACTCCTTGTTTTTGCAGAAGCAACAAAAATGACAAACAAGTATGATGACAGGTTCTACTCTGACGTCTTGAACGTACTATATTGGGTCAGGTATCAATACCCGATACTTTCCAGGTAGAGAGTAAGTAATTAGAAGAGCAATCAAAACGGAATAGATTATAGCAGGTGAGAACAAGGCACGAACTCATTTTTAATAGCTAGTTAAATAACTTCGCTATCCTTTTTGCAATATAATTTGGAACCCTAATGACTTCTTGTATCATGCAATGCAAACATATTGAAGTGTTTCGCTGGTAGCTAATAATGGTTTACTATTGTATGCTATGTGAAATGCGCTTATAAGCTGTCTAAACGTAATAAATTATCATTTATTTACAAGAATCACTAGAAACCTGCTGAAATCTATGTGACAAGCAGAAAATCTGTATTTTTCTTTACAAACAAAGAAAAAAGTGTATGACGACAAGCGAAAAGTAAAGTGGCCCTGACTAAACGAAAAAATGTTTTCTCACGTTTTAGTGTAAAAAGTTCTCATTTTAATCCCTCAAAGCTTCAAATACTCTGAAATGTCTTGTATACTTCATTATTACATAGCTATCAGTTCATTAAGTATTTAGAATCTCACTGAACTTGACCACTTGCACTTTCATATTCTTCGAATTTTTAATCTAAAATCGGAATAAAAATGCATTTTATTTTTATGATTTATGCCTATGCGATAAAAAACCAGAAATAGTAATAGTATGCCACATGTCTTTGTATTTTGAAATGCATGTGCATACTAGTTATAAAAACTAGGCAAATTTCAATTTCTGTATGATTTATATATAAATTTTTGGAAGGACATCAATCAACTAGAACTTTGAAAAAGATGTCACTAGTCTATTCGGTCCTTGTTAGATAAAAGCAAAACTCTGGTTTGAACATATATGTATTTTAGATTTGGATATATTGTTTGCAATACGTTTTGGTTTCTTTTGAGGTCTGGTTAATTTGTAATTGTCTATCAGTTTATATAATTATTAGCACCATGAGCTTTATTTACGGCGGTGGCTTTGTAGCTCTTACTACAACACCAATTAAGTTTTGAGTATTACGTTAGTCCTTGACTGCACATTAATGCTAATTATGAATGTCGGTAGAAGATTAGGTATCGCCATACACTGTGAATTTGGAACGTGTAATAGAGGTAGACAATAATAAACATTTAAAGTTTCAGAAAAACTCCGATTAGCCATATCAGCGCAAACCAAAATGAACATCGTTTTCATTTTATCTTTCCTCATCTAAATGCGTAGGGTGCAGCAAAGAAAAAAATGAACGTCTGCTTTAAAGACTTTAAAGAAAGAGATAAATGTGTTGCGATCATGATCAAGCAAAATATTTCAAAGCTGTTGACTCGTCGACTAGATAGGATAGATGGATAAATTGCCGCCTAGGCGTCAAGTGCGGTGCTACAAAAAGTGCATTTTTTGTTATATGATTTGCATTTTTTCATTTAATTTTTACTAGCTTTAACAACATGGTACAGCGGTACTATGTTTTCTCACTGGACAGATAACTTTTCTCTTCTTGCTTACTATTAAAACTACCCTTTGTAAGTTTTCATATTTCTAGAATTTTGTCGTTTTGTTTCATAAAGTACTTTATTCTGCATACTACGCTGTGAATGTATAGTAGTAGCGGACATCTTACAAATGTAACCATATTTTACCGCAATAACAACCGAGAAAAATATACACAGCGAGATTGATTAAGAAGCAATGCCATTGTCTATAATAATATATTTACTTAATTATCTTACCTTGGCTTAAAAATAGATGTGTGAATGAAGACATTACAATTTTAAAGAAATTTCCAAACGAACCCGTAGTTGACTTATATAGACACATATATTGCATTTTGTATGTATGTGACCTCTAGCATTTAGCTTCACATTATTCAACGAATCGATAGGTTCTTTTACACCATAATAATACCAACATTTACTTAAAAACATTATACGTAAATATCTTAAAATAAGATTAAAAATTAAAACTTGCTTGGACTCTCTGCTCCTTAAATATTAACTTCCTTTTCCTTTAAGGCTACAAATTTTTAATCAATTTCAATCAAGTTTGCTTCCGAAAACATAAACGGAAATCAAGGATATTATTGCCCTTCACATCATCAAATCTAAGTTTTTTGTGTTGGTGACGTTCCCCGATGCGATGGAACTACTATACCAATTTTATTACCGGAAATGTAAAAGGGAAAGGTGTGTTTACAATGATGTGTGAAAAATTTGTCTATAATAATTTGACAAAATTATTGATTTAGCTTCATTCAATATTGATTAATTTAATCACAAATGAGGAGCTCACAAAGCTCTACATGTCTGATGTCTGTTAGTATTCAAAATTATAAAGTCTACACTCCTACTTACCTCCCGCTTATGTTTATTTATTATTATTATATTTGTCATTAAGCTCAAATTTTTACGTAGTATATCGTACGCTTTAAAGAATGATGTCCTCCAAGTATGAGCATATGCATTTTATACCATCAAATGCGACAAATTTAATCACACCTAAGCTTTTTATTAAAAGTTACTACGATAGGCAAACTTTTGGGAGAAATCGTTTATCACAGCCCAAAATCGAAATCCAGCAGGAGGTGTCCGATAGATAAACATACTTTGACAAAGTTTAATTATGTGTTGTGTAGGTGTTGCACCTGTTGCACTTAAAATTCACTACATCATGTCGCTCAATATGCCTGATAGTATATTAAAAGTTTTCGACCTTCCTCAACCAGGTACACCCTTAAATACTGCATAAATATGAATGGATATAGGGTCCTATGGTTTGTTTGCTTGCTCCATTCCATTCAACTAGTAGAATTCAGAATATAAAAGGCTTTCATTCATAAATTTTTGTCTAAATTTTGACTCAAAGTAGACGATGGGAAAATAAATCAAGAAACTCTTACTTTCATGGTACTATTTTGTAAATAGGTAAATTATAATTAATTGTATCTTTTTCTTAGGTTTCTTAGTTGATTTGTTGCCCATCCAGTTGGCAATTTACATAATGTTTTTCTTAACCAGCCATTTCAGCTCCAAGTGCCGCAAAAGGGTTAGTTATCTCTGTTCTCTGTTCGCACATTCCATGTACATAGAATTTTAGTACCATTTCAAATTAGTCTTGAACTCTCATACTTAATAATGTCTCATAATATAGCAATATTAGGGTAGGGTGTAATTTTGCACTTTGAGAATTACACACTTGCGATTAAATTAAATATACGCTGATATGCATGTGCGTGTGAATATGAATTTTGGTTTTTAGAACAGCCTTTTAGATTTGAGCTAGCGGGTAGAAAAACAAGTGACAATTGAAATTCATCGCACATTTATGAATGCTTCCTTTAGTGAAACCAAGTTTTTTATATCATGGGATCTTAAAAATTATCATTCAGACTTACAGAATGTCATAAAACATCGTAATTATAAAAATTATGTAATGAAATTTGCATATACCTATGTCTCGGGTCTCGGCATTACCCCAATATCACACCACTTGCACATAAATGCAAAGCTGGAGCTGCGCCCGATGATACAAAATTTACATATTAGCTAACTTGTTACAATCTTCGTAACTTTTTGTAAAAATCCTGTATCGTGTAGCTTTAAAAATCATTATGGTAGTCGTACAACTTCTTTCAGTCGGTGCACTACTATCAGTGAAGTGTATAAAATGTAATACAATAAGCTAAAAGAAAAAAAGGGTTTTTCAAAACATTGTATGTTTAAAAGAAATTCTGTTGCTTTCTGCAAAATATCAACTTACATGGATAAAAATGTGAATGAAATGAATCATATTACATATGTGACTAAGTCTTATTCCCTTTTTACCTGTAAGCAATCTGTGAATGTTTGTGCAATAGTGGAATCCGATGCCTCTAAACACATTCAAAATTTATGTGTTAAACAGCCAACAAACACGTTGTCTACTCTAGTCTCTAATAGTTTATACACGTACTCGCTATCAGTATATAGGTAAAAGTATAATAGATGCATGTACAACAATCAAATAGTTGACGGTTCCGACAGAGCATAGCATAGATATTGTAATTGACAGTGTGAGTTTGCTACTTACATTTCAATTTTTAGGCTTGGCTTGGTAATAAAGGTTTGCAAACTTTAAAATAAGTCTTAAGGGGACTCGAATCGGGTTTGAGAGTTTTTAAGGAAAAATATTCAATTATAGGCATTTTTTGAAGAGAAATAATTTTTACAGAAACTCTAAGTATTTTATTATACAAAAACCCAATTATATTCCTAATCATAAAAGTCTCAACAAGATCTGCTGTGCCAGCCAGACAAACAGTTTTTATGCATATAAAATATCATTGAGCTGGATGGACAGGTTGTCTACTTGGCTGTTCATTCTTTTGTGGTAGCAGTTTATTCGTCTAAAAATCGCGAAAATGATTATAAATGGTTAACTTGTCAAAGTTCAGGAGGACTAGACAGCATTTATTTTCATTTGTAAAAAAAGGTTGCTATTCGTCTGTATGGTTAATTTTTGTTACGCATTCAACTACAACTACTGTGCTATTTTCAGTATTAGACATTGGCATTGAGTTTCCGATATTACTAATGTATCATCATAATACTATTCAAACTACACAGAGAGAAACTCTTTAGACTCCCAACTTCCAAAGTTATTGCACTTTGCTTTGAAAGTATAAGGAAAGAAGTAAATATGTAAATAGGTAACTCATACTCATAAGTTACTTGGGTATGATTTTTAAGTTTTAAAACTTTCGTACTTGTCGTAAGAAACTATAGTTTTGACTTTGATAGCGCACATATGCACAGACAATTAATTAGATTTTGTGTTATAAAACTTGGATTTTTCATTATTAATGATTGATTGAAAGAAATAATGAGATAAAAGCTTGCATAACTATATTTTGATGCCTAGTCAGTCATAATCGTTGACTGTACAAATCTTTGAGAAATATGGAAGAATTGATTTACATGGATCGGTTTTGACATCCGAGAATAATGGGTTATATAGTAGATACTGTGTGTGGATTATAGCATAAGGGATCTTTAGCTTGAGCTTAATATTCTGCAAAGCCTGCTAAACTACTATACTAGCCTCAGTGGCCAGATAAAAAACGCTAAGCATAACCTTACATTTTCGTTTTTTTTTTCAAATTTAAGCTTTTGTAAACGAAAACAAACTGGTCAGCCATCCTGCCTGTCAGGTATTTTTACACAACTGCAAACTGATATGGAAATTACATATTCGGTTGACCAGTGATTTCCTTCAAGTAATAAAAACTAAATACAGCTCTAACAAATGGAACTGAGGTTTGGTTACGTATAACTTAAACTAAAAATATTTACGGAAGACGTTGAGTATACCACTTGAGAAAAAATCGGAAACTTGATGAATCATTGGCTGTAGGCCATTTCAGTCATGATTGGCAGTTTGAAACAAAGGCACGAAATGATGCTACATTGATTCATTTTTATAATTTCTAATAAGAAAATAATACCACTTCAAACTTCTCTAAATTAAAGAATTCTGACTCTGCCATTAAGACAACAGGAAATGCAAATCGTTGACCGTCACATCAAAGACCTTACAATTCTTAAGTTCATTTTCTTGGCTATTGTTAGAAAAATTGACTTTGATTATTACCGTGACCAGTCGATAGAAACCAGACAAATAGAAACAAAACGCCTCCATCGTTCGTGCTGACAAGTACAAAACTCAAACACAGGTAATATTTATTTTGTTAACGTTGCTGATTGATGTAGGTGGTCTTATAGACTGAGATTTTCTATTTGACATGTTAGATGATGTGAGAGAAGAATTTTTATGCTCATGTCATGTCCCACGAACCAAGTGAGAAATGCATCCGCAGTTTCATACATGATTTCATATCAAGAAGAAGAGGCGGCTGTCTAAAATCAAAGTACCAACGAAAAGTAGTTGACTAATTTATTAATATAAGATAAGCGAACGTAGCTCTTTTGTTATCAGAAACAATTTCGATTGAAAATTGAAAGCAATAAATCAGTAGATTATTTCTGAATCATGCATTTTGATCAAAGTTCATAATTTTGTAGACATACTATAGATCTTCCCATTAGCGGTAGCTAATGATGATGACAAGCTTAATCAAAGGTGCTTGATTAGGCCAGACTTATGGCCATAAAATTTAGTGAGGAATCTCTTTTACTGTCATTGCTTTTTTTACTATACTAAAAGAGTCAAGTCAGTCAAGGCCGGAAGCGAAAAAATCGTTATTTTCATCAACAATGCTGCCAGCATTTTTACTAAAGTTTAAAATCCTTACAAATCATGTTCATTAGCCACCTAGTCAGATATGGAAAATGTAAAATACCTAAGTCAATTGTGAGCTTGTTTTATATAGACAGTCCCGTTGCGGAGATCCGTGATAGTATACTGAAATGGTTGGTTTGGGATGAAAGTTTTCTCAACTGAATTAAAACTAAATACGAACCCATGAAAGATTTTTGTCTTGTCACTTATACACTTATTAAAAGCATGTTTACGATTTGATTCCATAATACTTCCGTTTTATTAAGTCAAAGGGACTTTTAGCGATATGCTGATGAGTTTAAGGTATACATTTAAGAGTGTACACATTTTAAGTATTTGTGGCATTTACAATTTACTTCATTCATATGAAAACCGGTGGGATAGAAAAAGACTAGTCTTTTCAATCATTGTTAAGTGCAGTAGCCACCACAGTCATTGTGATTAAGAAAAATGCGTAAAAAACGAGTAATTATTTATTCATTCGACTTCAACTGCTTATAATTTTATGACTGTTAATGTTTTAAGAAGCTTATTTCAAGATTATTTAAGAAAAAAACAAGCAGATAGTACACACACCAACGCATACTATAGCAGAAATGCTTAAAGATGAATTAATTTTTTATTACGAAATTCTTATCTGCATACAGAATAATGTTTGTGCGTAAAGTTTTGAGAGGAAGATGTTCCTTCCTTATTTTAGTACTACATTACAAGCAATAAAAGGGACCGTAAAATTATTCATTCATGTGTTTTGTACTTTCTGACATTATTACTTTTCGTTGTTTCAGAACGAAGTACACTTAACGTTACACTTGCAAGGCAAGCGCTAATGACGCCATTTATGTAAAAGTCTGTACGAAAAGTTATTATGTAAAATCGTAAAAAGACACCTACAATGATGCACAATGCGCAAATAATATATTAGGCACGTATATTGTGTATACATGTCCACTCGGTAATTTGCATGATGATGAATGACTGTGTCTTCCAACCTTGCACTTTCAAAAGTGCAGCGTTTAACAGTTTCTCATTTTTTCATGCAATCATATTCATAATCATATAAAGCACACAGTAAACATATAATGTGTTTAAAATATTTTGCAGTTTGATCTTGAGACTGACAATGTCCAGTATAAAAATGGCAAGAAACGAATTAAATCTTGAGCTTATTATGATTATGTTCATTATAGTGGGAATAAATGAAAGTCCTCTTGGTCAACTGATGATATAATGGTTGAATAGCGAATATATGATTTGTAGCAAGAACTATATAAGCACCTATGCAGCCCACAAAATAAGGTAGGTAAGTTCAGGTACACTTTGCAGACAATAGGTGCATTCATTCTAGAGTGCCTGAAGACTTTTAGGAAATCATAAAAAAAAGAGTTTGCGTTCATTCATATTTCAATGAATAATGTATGTATGTGTGTTATACAAAGTTGTAATGAGGCTGTTGCTTATATATCTTTATTACCAGGTATATTTTTCAATAATTTCTATTATATGATCATGACAGATAAGGTTTAATATTCTTTAAGGTAAGGCTGATAAATTTGACCGTACGACACGTCACCGTCATCGCATCAGCCGACATAAAAAAGTCTCTCCACCCTGGCCATGCTCTTACACCTTTATGGTCTTCTACATTATTGAAAAGGTTGATAATTACATGATGTACGTATAGAAGTACTATTATGATTATTGAATTGAATATGAGCTTTCCTTCATGATAAGAGAATCATGTTACAGTGCGCCGCGAAAACTTCCAACACTGCTGTAAAACTAATTTTGTCTTGTGCTGATTCTGAGAGAAGATGATGCAGCAGCACTAGCAAAAGAAGATGAGCATTCTTTCAGCGGTTGTGACTTATAATTCTTATAAATGAACAAATGAATGAATGAATAAAATTAGTTCATTGCTAACGGTCTAATAAAAATGTTTTTAAATAGGCTAAGATCCTCAGGTTGTGATCGAATAAAGGCAGATGAGTTGATGTTGATGAAGAGAATGACGTTCGTTTTCATTATCGAAGTCATTAGCACAATATCACCTATATTCCCAGAACAGGTCGACAGTCGATGTTTGTCCATCTTATTATTTCTTATAATATTAATATGCATATAATTATTAACGCGATGTCAGTTATTGGGTTAGTAAAAATATTTGATCCAACCAAGAACACATTTTCTCTCATGGTTATGCATACGAATTGCGTATTGAATTTTCAAAAGTCAATGGCGAGTGTAAAATTAAAATGGCAATTAATAGCCAAGCAAATGTTCAAGCAATGAATGCACACTTCAAAGTAATGTTTTTGAATACTTACCTTTTGTCTTGTACTCTTGCCAAAATTTCAAGTTTCGTCTGACACTGTAGACAGGCAAATGCTTGCACGTCTTCTGTACAGAGAAGTGCACAGGCTCTCTCTAAACGCGTGATGTAAATCGGCGACACGCCGTCTGGGGTGATATGAAAACAATGGAAAGGACTAGCTTATAGAAACTATAAATTATCTTTGTTTACTTTATTAACGACTTTTTTACGCACTGACACATTCGCTAATATCACTTTCTCATTTTTCAGAGGTTCTGGATGAGCTTTGAAATCAATGAGTTTTATTCCAAATTCGTTAATTTTCTACTACGTAGGTTGGCTGGCTAAGTTTGGTTTTAAATCTTTCAAATTAGCAAACGTCAATGTTATAAACGCCATTCAAAGTGGATCAATATGAATGGTTACTGTTCCAAAGACAGTGGGCAAGTGAGAGCAAGCGATCTTCCAGGTGAGGATCAAATACTCTTCTGACTGCAAAATTTCAAGGAAGCCCCTATTATATTCTACAAAATTATTGTAATGAAGCTTCTAATTTTTGTCTATCGTGAAACCCTTTGGTTTACTTGTACAAAGGCTTGTGTGGATAGTGTTAAAAGATTATCCACTTTTACATACCTCATAAGCTTTACACATCCAGCACTAGTCTCCTATTGCTATTTGTATATTACATATTAATCATTGCGTAGTGTAAAGAGTTCATACGAAAAAGCGACATCCTTATATTTTGCTAAAACAGTTATTAGACATATTATGTAGTTTCGTATAGTTAGCCTTTTCTATAAACTGTCGAGTCGTAGTAATGCGTGGACAAATGTATGATTTTAACATTAAATGTACTGGCAAACTACTGAAAGAGCGTTTTGGACCGTATAGACATTCAAATATCAACAAACATTAACAATGATAATGAAACAAGTGGTTTGCGATCTTGTTCCATTCAATTTGGTAGGGGCAAAGACGAGTTGGATGTTACATTGTAGACAGAGCAGGTAAGTTGCTGGTAACTGTTATGGTTCAGAACAGGCTTAAGAAAATTTGCAAGAAAAAACATCCACCTGTGTTTGCAGTCGTGCATATGTATGTGAATTGCAATATAACAAGTTAATAGTCACAAACCAAGTCCAGCATACCAGTTGCTAGTTACTAAGGATTGTAATGATCAAGTCAGGATTCGCATTGCAGAATCTTCAGTTTGTGTGTGAACTGAATGATAACCAGTACAGCAGTATGAGTAAGCCGGCGTATATATAGTAAAAGATTTTTCATGATGATGGTATCACCTTAACCGTCCAAAATAAACTCCAACCAGTCCAGCCTTTGCGCCAGCTCCTCTCTCACCTTTGTTCGTTGTCGCTTTCGGTTTGCAGATTTTCAAATTTAGAAATACATTTAAATTAAGTATTCTGAACATAGATCAGTCAGTTTGGTTTTGGCAAATCAATTAATAACTCTGGTAGAATTATTGTCTGCCCAGTCACTAATCACTTGCGTACCATAATAAATGCACAAGGTGCATTTTCGTTCGCAAATTTTTACTTTGTTTTGTCTTCGTCTTCATTATTATATTACTAATTAATTAGCTTCTTAAGTTGGTATCGACAAAAATGGAATGAAAAAATGCATTGACCTTTAAAGTTCTATACGAATTATTATCATAATGGCAAATGAGTAAACATCAGCAGAAGATGCAGAACAGTACGAAAGAGCTTCTGGCTTTTTAAATGATGCCTCCTCGTTTAAGTGGATGTATTCTCCTATGGACCTCTGATTCTCGGAGTTTACCGATATTTTTTTAGATGCACTCTGAAAACCTTTTCCGTTTGCCGTTTATGGAATATTATTATTAATACTGTTATTATAGTATGTTCAAATGAATGGCAACAGATCAACATTTCTTATAGGAAATCAATATAATTGATGCCACGCCGAATCAAGTTCCACTTTTGGTTTGAGACACACACTATTTACATATTATTTTTCTTATTTCATAAACACCTTTTAGCACCTCATAATTTCATAGGTGAATGTATCATTGGCTGATATAAATGTGAATTGATTTAAACTGTCATTACAATATTGCGTATACTCAAACATTAAATGTGGGTATATTTTGTATATTACATAGGTATTGTTTTTGTTCAGAGCAACTGACTTGATGCTGAATGCAAAAACGCCTACTTTTTTTGAAGGTAAAGAACATGTCATCTTCGGAAATTTTTTTCATCCTCACCTCTTGATACACACGCACAACTAGGGTGGTATACAAGACGGACGGACATGCAAATCACGTTGTAAATTGTTGCGACCACCATAAAACAAAGCAATATCGGAAGACAACGTTGCACTTACAAACATGCGTCACTTATGTTAATATCCACGGACGCATGTAAGCTTTGTCAGTACCTTAGAAAAATAATAATATAATGATTCATTCATCTCATCATCCCCTTTTATAAGGTTATATAATAGGTTTGGTCAGACTGGTGAAATGAAATGCATTTACCTTACACAATTCACAAACATATATTGTCTCAATTTTAATATGTAACAATTAATATTTGGTGCATTAAAATAATGTATTTCCAGACATAAAAGGTGATTGGATGGGACCATGGGAGGTTCATAAGAGGCCGCTTTAGGTAATGTCAGAACTTGTAGGTATTATAATGCATACATAATTCCTGCATATTAAATGCAGACAATATTAGGCTGCACTGTGCAACACTAGTAGTAAGTACTACTTCACAAAAAGGAAGTTAAATGTATTACAACTCAAGGTGAAGTTGAATTTAGTTTATTTTTAATGTTTTGTTACATTTTATTTATTGTTACTAGAACTTTTGTTATTGAAGTATAGTATTGTGATAAATATTATGAAAATGAATATGAAAAAATAATTATCTCTAGTATGGACTTATGTCAAATATTTTCAAAACCGTAATAATGCACAATATTCGAAGTATTATACGTGGTATGGACTTAAGTCTCATAAGTACATACCAACATACCAATAACGCTCATTCATGACGATATGTTATTTCAACTGGCAATGTTTTATGGAAAACGTACGTACGTATCAGGTATCCTCATATAACGATATGATATAGAAAGTTTATAATATCTCTTACAAATGATAAAAATATAGTATTTTAGGAGCAAGACATTAATATTTATATAAAACTTTTATTTGAATACCGGTAACTGGAAATTTGATAGCTACAAAGAGATAAGATTTTGTTTTCTGCATATTCCTAACAATTATACTGATGATTACGCAATTTCTATTTTTTATCAGAAATACAAAATATGCTTAAATAAAGTTAAACAGAGATACGCAGGTACTTTAAAAACGTTGCTGACAATGACAAAGCCTACTACTGCATAACATCATGAATAACAACTCTATTTTGCATATTGTAATATACGCGAAAAACTCAACACCTTTTTAAGTTATATAGCAAATCAAATCATACTACAACATCTTAACATCTTAAAATTTACCTAGCTAATTAACTTTAATGTACATTGCTTTAGTTTATTTAATATTAAACCATGTTACCCTACATATTTTAATATCCATCTAGTCTACCCAGCTAGTTATTTTTAGCAGTGCTACGCTGATATTAGTATCTCTACACAAACATTGATATACTAAAATTAAGTCCAACTTAATTACAAAAATCATAGAGCTAGAAGGGCAATTCGTGCTACATAATACTTAAATTTACATTAACGACGCAAACACTATAATATGCGCGTTTAATGACGCCAATATATCAGAAATGTTATTTGCACGACCAGTTCAACAAGTTGTAATAATAAACACACATTAAATATAGCTGAAAACATTATGCTTGCATTTGCTCAGGGACAAGTTGACAACTAGTTCACTTTTGCTTGTTTTCTCGAAATTGTTGAAATCAGTTGATCTCATCTGTAATAACTACTCTTAAAAGTGGAGACGTAATACATGTCACTCTTTCCAGTAATTAAAAGGTGCCATCAATTTTATCTTCACCAAATATCTACCAAAATTGTATTTTTAGTGAAAATCTAAGTCTGGCAAAATATTAAACCTTCTTTCGTGGTGCCTGAGTTATTCCATGAAAGGGAAAAAATAAAATAGGTTCTCATTATCATGCACTTGAGCAAATCTGCTTCTAGACTAGACGCTAATGACCATGAAAATGTAATTGTAAGGAATATGTCAGCAATCTTTTTACTTAACATGTATGCCAAGCAGACGCTATATGTAAAAAATCTGCGCCAAAGACTGAGTAAAGGCAAGTTTTTGCTGACATTGCTCGAGTAATAATAACAGACTATTAATAAATTTCCCAGCTAGAAACTAGAATTCACAAATCATGGAAAACAATATAATTATTGGCAATCAGCACAGCAAGCAGCCAAAATTTGGGTCCAAAGATCTAAATGACTTACTTTCTATCATTTAAAGAAACTCATGGATTGATTTTCTTGTAGAATTTTTTAAGCTGACACTTGCCTGATAGTAATAGTATCATATATAAGTTTTGAGGTTTATAAAGTTAGTTACTAATATTAGCTGATAAAATCAATAGGAAAGCTGCTTCAAAAACTCAACACGAAGTATTATGTTCTAAAAAATTGACTCTCTTCTTAAACTTTACATACAACTCACAATTATTCATTGTTAGTACTCACTACGAGTATAAATAATTCAAGAGTAGAATTTGAAAGGGACGCATGTTTGAAGACTTGCAAAAGTAGTCGACAGAAGATCGCTGGAAGGAATATTTTTTGCAACGCTTCTATTGTTATGAAGGGGTGATTTGCTTTCATGTAAATGTTTCCAAATTTATCCAGAAAACATAAGCCTTTGTTCTTTGTTGTTCTTGCTCAAATGGATTCGCTTGCTAATTGGCATTACGTATTTGAAGGCTCCAGGAAGATTACTGGAAACGCCAATATTTACTACCTAAAAATTACTTTTATGCAATAAAAAATCTTGGGAAATGGAAACGGACGACTGTTGTGATATATATTAACTTTGAAGTTGAGTAGTATTCAATCAAGTTCAATGTAATTATGTTTTGAAATTAAATGCTTGTAATCAAGTAAATATTTTGTTTGGATGAATTGTAGGTTATCGATAAATGTCTGCCGTCTACAAGAGTATTTTATAAGTGATATTTTTTACTATATTGAACATATCATTAAATATATGATCTACATTGCATATTTACCTGTGCTTTAGTCGAGAACGACTGTAATTGAGGAGAAGTGGAGACAAAAATAATTACACAACTGTAAAGGATCATTTTAAAACGTACATGAGGCTCAAGCAAATTGATCCAGACAAATTATGATAGAGACAGTCAAATGTAAATGATTACTGCATAAAAACTAAAGATTTTTACAAATATAATTGGGATTGCTGCAATAAATTTGTACTCTCGTTTAAAGGAAGTTTAGTTTCCTCAATCCCAATCAAAATTATTGATTAAATTAAGCATAATAATCTTTTATTTGCACCTGCGTTACAAAAGAATGATTATCACATAACTTACTTCGATGATGACTACAACGTGTCTATATATAAACTACTGCATTACGTGATGGAAAACTGAAATCTCGCTGCGCACATTTTGTTCCTACTTTGCTATTTATGAGTCATCCCTTCAAAAATCATCCTTGTTGCATGTAATTAAATGGCTGTAAAAGAGAAATTATTGGTCAGTGTGCGTATGCAAAGATGAGGCGTCAGAAAATCATGCTGAGGGATCGTACAAGTATGGAAAGTGGAAGAAGACGGTGGGACAGGCACACCTCGTCAACATTGCAAAATCGTGACATGTGAATCGGATTTTTTCATGCATTGGTCATGCACTTTCTTTCAGAGGCTTAATAAAGTAATAAATATGCACCAACTTTCGATCGCGTGTACTCCTGGAAATTATTTTGGGAATATATTGAATTTGACTCCATGATCTCTGATAACTTATTTATGAAAATACCTACCCCCATTCTTATTATGTTTAGGATTCCATATTTTCAATTTTCAATCAGAATGTTCATTCACTTATTACAAGTAGTGAATGGTTAAAACAATAACATAAATGGTTGTTTGTATCTGTGGTTTGTAGAAATATTGCTTGGTCTAATATATGTATTGCTTTTTTCGGAAGTTGAATATGAATCGAGGCATTTTACGTTGTTTTATGCCAAAGACTAATTTGAGCTATGACCTAGCCGATTTTACCTAAATTATCTGATAGGAGAATATATCAAATGAACTTAGTCGCAAAGGTATTTGCGAAGCAATTAGGTATGCCAGGGAAAACTCATTAGCTGAAAGTTACATGCATCATTAATGAATCCATTATAAGTTTTAAGTTTGCAAATTTATAAGCGATACGCATATTCACAACCTTGATCATCGGTAAACAAAACTTCATCTAAAATCTAAAAGTAGCCACATTAACACATTTATGTTGAAGCGACCGCAATGTGTGATTGATAGTATAATAATAGCCGCTTAGCTAAATTCATGTCACAAAGTGCTGCAGTCCTTATTTATTTATTAAACCATACAAAAAAGAGTAATTAAGAGATACATTATTTGCGCTAAACAACGTACAGTACCGGGTTCATGCCTTTGATAATAACAATAGAACAAGTAAAAAGTATCGCTGTTCCGTATGGTCAGGTAACTAATTGAGGCTGTCATGCTGTGCACATTATCGTTTTGAGTATGGTTATTTTTATTTCTTTTGCATTTTTAGTCTTAACGATGTAAGCACAACTAGCATAGTGACACATTATGAGTGCAGTTTTAAAGCAAACTTGCAAACAAACAGAAAATCGGTATATACGCTTGTTCTGATCTGACTGCACATTATGAAAAGAGCAGGTAAAAAATGTCATTCCTCTAAAGGTGTGAATTAATGTACTTATGCATTGTTAATTTTTTAACACAAATTCACGTCATACACGTACACAAGGAGCTTCTTTAGTTGTGCTATTCTAACTTCCTTGTCGTTGTCACATTCATAGACCACGCTATGCCTATTCTGTGATGTGACACGCAGCAACAACGAGAAATACTAATAAAATGGTATAAATGTATCTTCACTGTTTGCACCTTTTTCACATAAAATCAAATTAAATTTGTGTACGCACTGCTGACTGTCACTAACGTGTTGCTCGAATTGTGCGGTAAGCAAGTCATTGTTTTACCTTTTAATTGCAGTTATTTTTACGATAAATTAGCTAATAGTATGACTGGTTTCACTGGTGGTGGTCTTTGTTCAGAAATAAGCAGATTCATTAATGTTTGTGGCTGTGAAAAAATTTATGTTTATGGGCTTCTTCATATCATAGCTCAAAACCAATATACTACGACAATACTACCCAATTAATCAATATGTTTAAAGCATATATTTTTGCTGATAGGAGATTTGATGCAATAAGACAATATATAATATACCGTAAATTTTCAAATAGATCTCCTTTCTCAAATACACATCTATATGCTGAATAATCTATAGAAATGACGCAAGTAATGTACATACTCCAAACCCCAGTATATAGAAGAGTATAACTTATTGTATAAAAGATAAACGTAAGAATTGGACATTTCGTCTTTTGACTTGTAACTTGATGTTTATGTAGGATGAATTCAAAACTTTGAAAAATACATATTATCCGTTTAAATGCATGCATTATATTTCATTAACTGATAAAATAAACAGTACTACTCAAAACATTGCAGTTAAACAACAAAACCTTATGAGATTTCATCTCTTCTCCATGAATGGATACCAGATTTTACAAGGTGTAAAAATCGAAGGAGCACCCAAATTCTTGGCATCTATTTGAAACTTTACGGTACGGTAAACATAAGATATTCCAATATTGACATGCGTTTTGGATTGTAAATTTTATATGATTCTATTCTGACTGAGAGCTACATTATGACTTTGTTGAGATGATTTAGGAAACAAGAAACAATTACCTGCGTTCTTAATTGTAAATTATTAGTAAGTTTAAGAATGCCAAGTATTCAAAGAAAAATTTTGACAAAACGTGAAATCTCTTACAGAGAAACTTGACAAGAGAACGAGATTGTGAATAAATTACTGAACACATAAGTAAACTCAAGTAATGATATAGTGACTTGTGAATATGAAAAAACTAAATTGTATAGTGTACTGTATATGAACACAAATGGTATTGCATATTGGACTTGACTTTGTTTCTTTTTACGATTGAAATTCCATACTACTGTCAAGCATAAGAGCTTGTATGCAGTGCATATACTTTCATTGATTATTAACTATACTATATAAAGTCAACTTAGAGTGTGGTGGAATATACGTAATACAAGAGCTATTACTGCTGGAAATTATTTTTGTAAGCAACTGTAAATAATTTGCATATTATGCCAAACGTTATTAATGGTTTTATGGAATTGACAGGAAACCTTTTATGTAAGGGACTGCAATATTCTATATTTGATATTATGATTTAACATAACAAAGCTTACATATTTAGGAATTTTGATTTAATTATAGATATATGCCTAAATGCCTTTTATTTTAGTGCAATATATTATTTTCATAGCGGAATGTGAACGTATTTGTTGCAACTAAAAAGAATAAGTAAGATATCAAAACATTGCTCTGATTAAATAAACTTTAAACTTGAATTTATTCATGCATTTCAAAATTATTGTACATCTAAAGTATCAGGATCATATAGACCTAAGCTCAAACCTACACATTTTTATGACTTATGAGGAATACATAATTTTAAGTTAAACTACATTGTCTAGACTCTAGACATTCTGAAAAATGACGAAATGAACTTAAACCTTTATTTAGGTATTAAACGCGTAAATTATACTGGTGTAATGGCAGAATGTACACTCTCGTAGGTCATGTAGTCATATTATGTTAAATGGTTTTGCTTTTATTGCCATCAATTATTTAAGGTTTCATTCAATGTAGCAGTTTACAAGAGTATATCAGTTGTCGCATTAATTTTTTTGAATTATCAGTTCTTTGTAATAGTATTTTCGAGGAATTAATGCACACAAAAACCGAAGCTGTTACATAGTTGTAGTAATCTCTATTTACTATGCTTACCTCGTTCACATGAATGATTAGTACTACTCTCTATAAGCATATACCAGTGAAGTGTAAAGTAAAAGTAATAAAAATACACAAGTCATGATTGTTAATTTCAACGTATTCGAAAACTCTTTGTACTTATGTAATAGTCGGTTTTATTGATCTCTTATGAACACGTCACACAGAATGACTACATTATGATTTTTCAAAAAATCCTGAAGACACTGCTTGACTTTGACTTGGCTTACCTGTTCTCTTTTCCTATATTTATCCTATATCGGTCTAAATATGCAAATTTATTCGATATGATATAATACATTACGATGATGGTTGCGACAACGTCATAATACTGCATAGCGTCATAGCGAAAGGTACACAGAGATTTTAAAATATTACTGGAAATTGTGATGAATGAGAATGTGAGCATGCATCTAATTAGCAGCAACTGTAGCAGATACAAGAAGCGCTTACAAAGTATTTACAACTTCACGCTAAATATCCATGAGTAAAAACATATAATACATGACAAGTGGAAAAAGTTTCGGAGAAACTACATTTATGACAGCAAATGTGATTATGTGTGATTCACGAACTGGTGGTGATAAAAGGCCAAGAGTACATCAATAACAATTTGTTAAAATGCTTCAGTTTATGGCTTCTTTGGTCGACTACAAATAAATATGGTAATAAAAACATTTTAAAATGCATTCAAAACATCACAAAATATGAAATTTAGTTTTTTTTAAAGCCATTATATCAGCAATTACATTATATTCGGTACATTAGGTAGTATTTTGTGTTCATAATTGTAAAGTAGCTAGAGAACCAGCTAAAACAAAAAAAAACGAAGGAAAATGAATACGAAATGTGATCATGATCATGTCAATTGAAATTATGAAACCAAAACTACTTACAGAAAAGTTTTTCCTCGACCTTTTCTTCAGAAGCTACTTTCTACGAATGGACGATATCATCATATATTTACCCAAATTTTTACTTAGAATGCTAGGGTCAATCATCATTATTGCGTAGTATTGATATTCACAGATAACTAAATTCATCAAGGTTTGCAATTAAAATTAAAATATCTATACATGAAAGCAATTTGAAGAACTGTCTTGACTTAATGGTGCTGCGGGTAGTTAACTTTATAGTGGCGATTGTTTTTAAACAAGCTTTGTAAATATACCGCTCTACAAATTTGTAACCCCAAATGGAGCATTTGTAGTAGAAGCCCATAAATTTAATAACCCGTTAACTCCATCATTCAGACGGTCTAATGGTCCAATATCAAATATATGTAGTAGTTTTCACTTTTCACAAATAAGGATTTGGTAACATTCGTTGCATTGTTATAGTTTATAACTTTTGGAAACACTAGAATATTTAAAACCATGTACATAATATTATAATTTGGAAGCATGTTCATAGAGAAATCCCCCAGTCGTCGGTAAAAGATTATTTTATTCCACGTGCAAAATACAACGAAAGTTTTTATTTTTTAAGAACCAGTTTAAACGTTTAGACAAGCGCTCAATATAACAGTGTAAAACAAAAATGCAAGTCTTCTCATAATATCATATATTACATAAAAGAATTTTTGCAGACTTTGAATTTGATGCTGTAATCGACGAATTATACATTTTATTTAGCTTACCAGCATAACCTAACTTACATGATTTCAAAGCATTTCTTTTGTTTTAAGAAGTCATTTCGATTCTTTACGGCTGCCAGTAAGTCTGGCAAAATGGTGTGATCACCACTGAAAATGACATGTAACATCGTTTGAACTTTCGGTTTCATCTTTTTCACATGATAGCCGACTGGCATTTGACTTCATTGAACTTCTAATTCCAACGAAGTGAGTATAATGAAGGTTAAGCTAGGTTACGAATTCTTCATGCATGCTAAGAAGCATGCTAGGCAGACTGGTTTGAAAATCATTTTCGAAGAATAGATTTACCATAATTTCAAAAAGGGTTTGTGTAACTATCTTTCCATAAATGACCTGTGTATCTCAGACACAATAAATTATGGCTGAGGCAGGTTTTCCATGAATGAAGTAGCACTATCACCTGAAATGTTTCTAAAAAGATTAATTTCTATCAATTTTTTTTCTTTTCAGTCAAATGATTCATCCGAGTTTTTCAGCTATTTGTCTAAAAAATCAAAATTCTACTTGATGGTTCCTTTTTGAATAGCAATGAACTACCAGTGGTCATTGGTATGGACCAGTTCTGTACTTCCAGGACAAGTTCACAGGGTAAGATTTAAGTGAGCATATTCATTTTATATCTACGGGAAACGAAGAGAAAAATCAACTTAAAATATCACACCTGCCACATCTATTACAAAACCCAAATATTTTTTTCAATAGCTGTAGTCACTTTTTTGCATTTGTTTCATTATTGCATTAAAAGCAGACGCTATAAGCTTACCATTACGAATCCATGTGATCGACACCGTAAAGGTCAGGTTCAAGGGGATAGAAGTGATAAAAGATGCTACTTATTGTTCAATCACGAAATGCATGTAAAGTAGCCAAACTGCATTTTCCTTAGCAAGCATCCTCTCATCTAGATATCATTTGTAATTACAATTATTCTTCAATAAATGTCTATGTATGTTAAGAAAATTATGACATTAATATACTTTGAATATGCATCAAAGCAGCAGTATGACACAAAATATTTGGCAGATGTTCACTAAAAAAATTCTTATGCAACCCAGAAGTTGTGATTGAATCAACTTTTGACTTTGTTCACTCAAAAAGAAGTAATTTTTGGCAACCCTTTGTATTATCATCATATTCTTGACTATGTAGACTAGACAGGGGTGAACAATGGTTCAACATTACCATTTGAATAGTTCATTTATACCAGCACATATAACGAGCAATCATATTTAAAATAAAAATAGACTTGCATTGCGCTAAAAGTAGGTTACTCTTGCGTGATATTCTTTTTGATTATCCAGAGATTGACAATAATATTTGTACAAAAAGAACATTTCATTTAAATGCCTCTAGTCTTGAGTGGACAGAGTTATGAGACTCGTTTGAACCTCACCAGAGCATATAATCATTATAATTCTGTTAAGTTTTTTGCAGGCTTTATATGAAAACTAGTCGCATCATACAATATGGAAAATGATGATAAAACCATGAAATGTTTCGCATAACCCCAAAATTTCCTGTTTTGTACTGTGATGTTGTTGTTCCCATATTATCTAGTATTGATTGGCTTACACCTTTTCAACACATTGATTTAGACGTAACATAATGTGCGTGAACATAACTTAAACTGTCAATGACCTAGGGTAAAGGCAAATGTTTTAAAGTCAACCCTAGTGTTATATCATCGCCATGTTCAAGACTATTATTCTTATGTCCTTTTTGAAGAAACAAGTCAACTATAATGTAATGTATGTATAGCTGGTTTCGTTAACTTGGATGGAAGATGGAAGGATGAACAACTCATCAATTCAGCATTTTTTGACGGAAATGTAATCCATGCCTGCTTGCACCTCATAACTAACCATCTCAACAGGGATTCTAGATGGAGGAAGTTGAGTAACTGCGATGTCTGAGCGGATTATGGTTTTGACATAAGTGATGTAGATATTGTTGTACAACCGCCATTTATGATTATTAATTTTTATTTACTTTCAAAGAGCAGCCCTAAACCGTACAAACGTTGACCCATCTAAGTCAATTTTCCAAGTTCGGATTTGGCTAGGAACTTTTTTTTTAAGCGACAAGTTTTTCTTCAAATATTTACATGTTCCTTTCTTTTTCTGCATGTTTATAAGATTAGTTTTCACAAATACATGATAAAAAACTACGTTTTAGCAAACATACTTTTTTTACTATTAGCAAAACTGTAATTTTTGTATTTCAATCTAATGCTATCGGTTTGGCATATTATGTACCCCGGCTGAAGAAAAGTCAATGGCCAATAAATAAAGGATTTTTAGGAGGAAAAGCACCCTTTCTTTGATTAAAATGCCCTTTTCCTCCTTGCGTATGTAAGATGAATTGTGTGCTAGATTAATTTCGTGAATCTTGTTTTGGCTCTGGCTCTGCTTAGACATGGAGAGGTCAATGCTCAAGCATAACAAACACGCTAGAAGAACATATTTATATTGTTTTCAAAAATTGTCTGCATGTAACATCTACCAGCAACATCGTACAACAATCCATGCAAACACATTATGATAATTAGTCTTGTTTTTTTGTACACCGCGTTTAAACACAATGCAGACAATCTTATGCTTGTTTGAAACTTTTAAGGTTAGTAAATCGCTATACGAATTTACTTGGTCATGTCGTCTTCTACTCTTTATATACCTACCCTGGCAAGTCCGACTAGCCTGAGACTCTTGGCAGGTGGCAGGTGTTCGTCGGAAGGACATAAAAAATGTGGTAAAAGATGAGCACAGGAAAAAACATTCTTGATGATCAACTCATAAGGTCTCAAGTTACAAGAACCTCCATGAAGTAACAACGCAAATTCTACTACAATACTCGTTTGACTGATTACTGTGATAAGTGAAGTCTTTGAAAATGAATGAAAAACATTAATAATAACCCGAACAGAAAACTGTGAATGAATAAGAATGTACATAATATCTACATATTATACCGCGGTATTCCTGCATAAAGACACAACTTACTATCTGTATGAAGATTATGATTCATGATGCTTTCTCAGATCATCAGTCATACAATCCACTTGATTGTTTCCTTAAAATGGTGTTGGTTTTCATTTATATTCAAAATATCAAATATAGCTTATGAATCATCTTTTTTGTTTTGCGGTTAAAATGCATCTTTTTTTGTCGATATCCGATATTATGTAAAAAGGTTTAATCACATCATATCGTATTTATGTGCACCCATCAAAATATTGAAAATTGATTGCATGAAGAGAATAATAGAACAAAAGAAAGTATGGGAATTTTGCGAAAAACAAAAGCCAAAATTGATTGTCAAAATAAATTGAAAGAGCGATTATTTTTTCAAAATATTGACAGATTATTTTGAAAACAAGCCTTGTAAAGTTGCGAACCTCCTTTTGGAGCTAAAAAATGAATAAACTTTGGTAAATAAGTGCAGTATGGAAATAGAAAGACCGCTCTTGTTGCAAAAAGTCATGAATTTTATAAAATTATGAATGTTAGAATTGATAGTGTTTTAGTACTTGTTAGAGTTTTACTTGAGGTTATAACGAGCCAGAGTCAAAGGTTACCGGTTCTATGAACGCTATTTTTTATGTAAGTCTGATTTCTTTCATGTTGCCAAATACATAACTCGATTGATTATGTATATGCAATGCAACTGTCACTCAATTAGAAAAGGGTATGCTTTTTCTGAACATTAGTACTTTTTTATATGTATCTGCTAATAAAATTGAATGCATGAGCAAGTTTAAGATTTTTGAAATGAGAACGACAATTTTTAGAAACTACATATATGTTAATTAATCATTCAGTGTGAGCATGAATTTTACTTTACAAGTTCAAGATAATTTAAAATAGAGGCCATTGACCAGTTGGCTCCAGCCACGGTGACTAATGTAATGTGCGATTTTGCCCTTCAGCGAGTGAACTGGAAAATGCAGGCATATAGATACACAAAGCAGAAGATCATTTGTTATCAACCTGAATCTCTGGATTATAATAATGGATAATTAAATATTCCATTGTTGGATAGGTAATGGATGAAATGCAATGCAAGTTCTTGTACTTTTACCATTGGATAAAACTTCCCATTGCATCAATTCTGGAAAGCAGCCTATGACTGTGGATCTAATTAAATCAAATCTTTTCTTCTTTGTGCATACAAGTCGGTTTAGTTTGGGGTTTAGTTTGCGTTTCTGCCAAAGACTTTAAAAGACCACTATGCCTAAGAATATTTTAGAGCATTTTGATAGCTTCAAACTGTATAAAAGCTATGCACAAAAATAACCTCATCTCCAGCTAAAAATAATCAAGCACGTTATATTCGTGATTTTATGATTCGTACGTACATTGTACATGCCTACTATGTACATGTGATTAAATCAAATAAAATAAACAAGATTTGCTAAATGATACTTGTCTTTTGGGTTGTTTCATGTCAGGTTTTACTTTCTTTTACAATGAGTTGTTACTTTTATGTCTTCTGACCACCTTTTGCCTTTTGTCATTTTGTATGTCGAAAAGAAAAACGACAACTGTTTGTGATATGTGTGGCTATAGTTGAAATTTTAAGTACTTTTCCATTCAGTGCATGCAACAAAAAGCGATTTACATATTATCTCAGAATTCCAAAATGCTAATCGTCATGAGCCGTAAGTATTAATTCCTTTTCATGACATTCATGGTTAATGACCACGCTGCCAAATTACAACGTATCCCCAGATTACAAATAACCTGAATTGAATGCTGTCCAATTCAAAAAACTGGATACACCATGCTAAGTTAACAAAATAAATAAAAATACAATAATTTCTTTATGAGGTTTAGGCATGATACTTTTGAATTGTGCAGATAAATAAGTTAATAGGTATATGAAATCCAGCAAAAGTAATTTTTGTCTTAAAAATGCAGATGTTGAAATGATTTCGTTGGGATTTGGGAAACTGGAAAATAATATTTCCTTCACATAACCGTAATACCTATAATATATATGGAAATTATATGTAGTTTTAGATTACACGCCTGCCTCCCTGCTTTTGGGTGAGTTCGTTTGTACATGCAGCATTGCCAAAATAAATTTCTCCAGGTCTATCCTCCGTTGCGGTATCTTTTGTACCAGCATAAACTATTCATAATTTATATTTGTTTGTACACCTTGGACTGGACAATTGTCGTCTTTGGTCATTACCTTTACGTTAACAAAGGTCAGTTTTAAAGGTTTGACGATGTAGTTGCAGAAAGCTGGAATGATATTGAAATTCGAGAAAATACGTCGTTTCAAGTTGTCTCATGAAAACCATGTTTTTCCAGTTCATCGACAGTTGTTTTGACCTGTGATTTACATGGTCTACTGATGCAGTAGTGATGACAAGCTCTCGTAAAATTTTCCAAGTTTTTTTAGAATGTATTTATGACCTGTATGACTTTTTGCGTCTCTATCATAAAGTAAAACAAAGCAAATAAATATAGGTTTGCATAACACTAATTAACTAATCTACTCATCCCCATAATCATCATTGTCAATTCTTATAGTTGTTAAAAATACTTGATCTCACCCACCCCAGTTTAATGAGAAAACATTATTTTGTGGCTAGATCAGTCAAGACGGGCGTTAACAACTTGATATACAATATAATTATTTAATTTTCAATTAAGTGCTAAATATGCAAACTGTATTGAAATTACACATAGATACAGTCACAGAAAATGGCATGAATATCAGTCTCTACAATCTGCAACTCTACATATTTATCTACTTCACGACCTTTCCTCTCATATCAGTGGTGTGCCCGACAGTGAAGTCTTAAGTCTTAAATATAATCCTTACACAAATGACATGGATATTTGAATTGAAGAAATCATCATTCGTTACATTATTCGGATAAATCTGCTAATCAATGAATGTAAGTACAAAACCATTGTGATGATGCATCACAGTACATACAAATACAGGAGGATTATGTTATGTGACGCAAGCTGTGTCACCTAAAATGCAAACCAATGCAATAACTACATTTTGAAAGATAAATTTTAAGTAAATTGATGCATGTAAATATGTTAACGTGATTAACAAATTTGAAATTATTGGCAATTCTCACTTTGCAATTTTTTGCATCACACATTGCCACGACCATAGGCTCTTATATAAGGAAGGACAAACAAATCACTGAAGCCGAATTCTATTTCCCAGATAATGGGCTTCTCTAGTAATCTTTCAACCAGTCTTTATGCAAAACATCATATATCTTTACGATTTCATCTGCAGTATTAGTATTTTTAAGGTAAACTTTTATTGTACACTCTTCTATCCATCTTTTACTGCTTATGAGGAAAGATGAACAGATAATGAATGACGACAAATGAGCATAAAAAGTGGCATCATAATTTTCTTGACATGGAGATGATATGAAAGCGCAGTCTGCGCCTTACCACTATTCTATAATTCCATGATTCATGCAACTCATGATTCATCAAACGCCAAGTTTTCACCAGTTTTATTGCTGATCTATACAATGCGCTTTTTTAGAATTTTCAAAGATAACATCATCATCTTCCCTATGAACATCACAGATTTTTTGACTCCTGCAACAACATGAAACGCCACACACCTCATTGAAAAGATAAAGATCGGGTCTCCGAGGGGCTGTTTCGTCAATCTAACGCTCTTTGCAGCCCCGAGTTCAATTAGAGCACCTACGTTCTAGTTACGGGGGAAAAATACAGCGAAATTAAATGACTGAGATTTGCAAAATTACTCTACTTGCATATTGCATAGTGTAATCTGCAAGGGCAATAGTTGCGTCTATTACGTATTAATGTAGTTACAACATTCTTGATTATTTCCTGTAACGCGTCGTTTGAGCTTAAAGTATTATGCGGAATTATGAAGATATCCTGTGTAAAGCGGTCCGGTTAATTTGCAAATCAAGAAAGTTTTTCAGTTACAATTAGCATTAATTACTGACACTGATTATTTCATTGCATTCTTCCATCTCCACAAACATTCGAGCACAGGAAGACAGTTTATCTCAATCTCACTCTATTCATTCATAATATACATTATATTATTATTTATTATTACGAACAAGCCAGTAGAGGATTTTATGCTAATTCTTGTATTAATGCTTTGATTTTGGCAACCCATTTTCGAAAAATGGTAATCGACAGTCGATAATTTTGGAATGCAACGGCGATTAAAGATAAGTTGCTGAGAAGATAAAGGTTCAGATTTCTTGCGACTGCGTTATAGATAGAGGGGATGGCAGCATAGCATAAGTATCTGTGTAACAAATTTTTTGAACAAGTTTCCCGAAGAATAGTAAAAGTGAACCATGCATGGATGCATGCATCAAAGAAAGAAATGCCGGGAACGACAGATTGTGATTATGTCGAGCAGTCGTAATTTGTGAATTTACATAATATTCAGAGGATTTTGCATCAATGTGTAATCAATAAATGCAGCTTTCAAGCATTCCACTTTCAACTTCAAACAGTTTCTCTGTGTTTTTAGAAACTTCTAGGTACTCGTGTGTCGTCAGTCTGTGTATGTGACGCTAAGCAGAGCGGTGAGTGGTGTTTGAAAATTGAAGGCAAAACGTTTCCGAAACGTCATTTTTTGTGTTGACCTTCCTGTCCAGTCTTGATATTCTTTACCTCACCTTGCCCTGGCCGAAGCAAGCCCTAAACAAACCCAAAATTCCTCACCTCTCGTCGTCGTCTCCCACATCACATCACGACTATTAGTTGGTAGATAGTGTATGTATTAGCTTATGGCTTAGTTTAGTATCCTATCATTGTGGCAGTGGGTGCATGGTGGAGGTGGAACGCTACACACGCGAGTGCGACATGCTTTCAGTTTGTTGTTGAGTTGAGTTTCATTCTGCATTGCAAACGGGAACGGGTGAGTAGGAAGTAGCCAGGCATCGCCGGAAGAATCTTGAAGGTGAAGAATTACAGTCATTCTAATCATTCGTCCGTCGAACTGAGTGGAAACAAGTTGTTCGTAACGGCCAATATCGGTTTATTAGAATTATATATCTACTAATTATTACAACAAATTAGGGTGTGCAATTTCCCTTGCTATTACTAAACTGTTCTTTAACTCGGTCAGGGGAATTGGGACTTGAGTGACAAGTCAGCAATCAAAGATTAGGTATCATTAACTCTAAAGAAACTAAACCATGGTTATATATTCTGATAAAATTCATTCTATAAAGTATAGCAGACTTGAATGGAATTGC
>JAQIXX010000974.1:0-42215 GCA_034700605.1 Willowsia nigromaculata
CGTACAATGAGTGGGGTACGGCAACTACGAATTCTGTATTCCTGAGAAAAGCAGAGTTAAACTCCTTCAAGGAGGAGGAACCAGCTACAATAGTTGCGGAGGAGGGGAAGCCGTTTAAGCTTGGGTGCAGTCCCCCTGATGGTTGGCCAAAGCCTCATGTCTACTGGATGCTACAGGTTTGTGTTTGGAACTACTTAATGTTTTATAATTACATTATATTCTTTAAATGATGGCATTTTATTTTTCGTCAACTGAAGTTTAATGTTGAACTTTACATTTGTACTGACAGCACAAAACATCAATTGTATAATAATGCTGGAAAGTTGAATGAATTTTATCATGTTTGTGGCTCTATTTTAATTTCAGAACTCCCAAGGAGCATTGCAAAGTATCAACTCCTCCAGAATTACCGTTGATCCAGAAGGAACTCTATGGTTCTCCAATATAACGCGTCAGGACAAAAGCTCCGAATTTTTGTATGCCTGTGCAGCCTACTCACGTTTCAGGTATTTCACTATACTCTTTACGTTTCACTTGCTAATTGATGCTAATTAATTAAGATATGTAGTAATTAACTTATGTCAACTTTTGGGATTTAGAAACGAGTACAAACTTGGAAATCGTGTTTACCTGAACGTAGCTGCTACAAGTAGCGCAGCAACTTTAAATAAACATAAACCTGATATCCAATATGCATCCAAGAGAAATACTGTAGCCATTCGTGGATCAACCGTTAGCATATGGTGTATTGTTGGTGGAACGTAAGAAATTTTTACATATTACAAACATAACGCCAAACCAGAGTACTGTTAGTCTAATTAATCATCATGTGATATGTACTTTTCAGGCCACTTCCGGAAATCAAATGGGCTAAAAAGGGTGGATCACTTCCATATGACCGTCTAGAGTACGACAACTACGGGAAGACATTGAGAATTAAAGATGTGGATTTCACAGATGAAGGCGCTTATGATTGTGATGCCACCAACGGTGTTGGAACTCCAGTATCCTACTCAATTCAGCTCTCGGTGTATGCTGCTCCATACTTTACGGTCGAACCGGAGATACAGAACGCAGCGGAAGGAGAGTCGGTCGAGTTCAGATGTGAAGCCAGTGGGAAACCAGCTCCAGAAATTAAATGGATTCACAACGGCAAGCCTTTGGAAGAGGCAGATGATAATCCGAGAAGAAAAGTTTTGGGAAATAGAATCGTGATTGAGAACATTAAGAAAGTAGATACGGGTAATTATGGTTGTAACGCCACCAATTCGTTTGGATACGTGTACAAGGACGTATACGTCAACGTTCTTGCACTACCAGCTGAAATTACAGAGAAGCCAGCAGATGTTGTCACAACAGATGGCAAGTCTGTGACATTAAGATGCAGGGTTTTTGGAGCTCCTCGTCCTTTAGTCCGATGGTTGAAAAACAGTCAAGAATTAACAGGAGGACGTTACAAGGTTTTGGAGAATGGCGACTTGAAAATCCAGGATGTACGGTTTGCAGACGCTGGTGAATATCTGTGTGATGCCAGAAACAAGTTTGGAAACGACACCGCTGGTGGAACTTTGGTTGTGAAGGAACACACTAAAATTGTTGATAAACCTGAAGATTATGAAGTGGCCGCTGGAACAACTGCTACATTCCGTTGCAGTGCTGTCAAGGATCCAACTTTGACCCTAACGATTGACTGGCTTAGCGATAACGAACTAATTGATTTTGACACTGAACCACGTTATGTCAAGCTTCAAGACAATTCACTAACAATAGACAAAACTACCGAGTTAGATTCTGGAGTGTATACTTGCGTTGCTAGAACAGAGCACGATAACGCCACCGCATCTGCAACTTTAACTGTACAAGATGTTCCAAACATGCCTGAGCTGCTATCAATTGAATGTGGTCGACGAACAGCGACTACAAGATGGAGACCTATGGGAGATAATAGGTCACCCATTTTGTACTATACAATCCAGTACAACACAAGCTTCACCCCGGACACATGGGAAGTTGCATACCGAGATGTTCCAGCAACTGAAACAAGTTACACAGTAAGTTGTATTTCAAATTTTAAAAACTTAACTTTCCCAAGAATGATGTATTTTATTTTTCGTCATCTGATTTTAACTGAACGATATGATTTTTTTCTGACTAAAACATCAGAAACTCTAAATATTATTGTAGTTTCTTGAATTTACCAACGTATAATATTATCTTTCCAGGTTTCAATGAGTCCATGGGCTAATTACACATTTAGAGTCATCGCCAGGAACAAAATTGGACCATCAATACCTTCCCACCACTCCTCTGTTTGCTTCACCACCCCAGATGTGCCATACAAAAATCCAGACAATGTTAAAGGACATGGTAGCAGTCCGTCAAATCTGGTGATTTCATGGACACCAATGCCCGAAATCGACCACAATGCTCCAAAGTTTAAGTATGTTGTTCAGTGGAAACCCGATGATAACTCGAGTCCGTGGCAGTTAGAAAATATAAATGATTGGAGGACGGGTCAACTTGTGATAGAGAACCAACCTACGTATAGACCGTATAAAATACGTGTGAGAGCAGTGAATGAAGTTGGTGAAGCGAATGTGTCGGCAAATGATGTTATAGGTTATTCCGGAATGGCAGAGCCAACGGAGTCTCCTGGGAACTTTACTCTCCTGGATAAACTTGACGCGAGATCAGCAATCTTCTCGTGGGATCCTGTAAACCCTGAAAATATAAGGGGGAAGTTTGAAGGGTACAAGATTCAGACGTGGACAGACAATGACGGAGATGATGACAGGAGAGAGATCCTCATCAAGAACGATGTTACACGAGCTGTTGTTGATAAGCTCATTCCTTTCTCAAAGAACTACGTTGTTGTTCTTGCATACAACACCGATTACAACGGTCCAAACAGTAGAATTATCGAAGTGATGACTGAAGAAGGAACGCCAGGACCCGTGGAATCCTTTGATGCGTACCCACTGGGTGCGAGCGCTCTGTATTTGGTTTGGCGAAAACCTGACCAGCCGAATGGGAGACTCACTGGATACAGAATCTATTATCAAAAGGTGACAGGCACTGAAGTCGGATCTCTGATGGAAAGAGAACCACCAATCCTGGACCCAGAAATTACTGATGCAAAGCTAGCTGGGTTACAGGCTGGAACAAAGTACAGGATTCACATCAAGGCTACCACATCCAAGGGCCCTGGAGAAGACAATTTCATTGAAAGGAGTACTGAACACGAGGGTGCAACTTCTCCATTGAACAAGCCAAAGTTTACTTGGGCTCAAGTGACTACAGAAAACAATGGCGCTGCAGCCATTCTTGTGAAATGGGTCCCAAACAAGGAAGGCACTGGACGGGCAGGTTCTCATTTCTTTGTTCAGTACAAACGGTACGGTGATACAAAGTTTGAAAGCACAGAACCCGAATTCTATAATCTGAATACTACCGTGAGAGGACTTGAGCCTGGAGAAACATACGTCTTTAGAGTGGTTTCCGTTGATGGAGATAAGGAGAAGATATCTGATCCAGAAGAGATTTACACCTACCCGAGCGATGGACCAGTTGTCCAAGCAAGACCTGGAAGTGCAACGACTGGGTGGTTCATAGGGTTGATAGTTGCTATCGCCTTCCTGGTGTTGATCTTGATCTTAATTTGCATTGTGAAGAGAAATCGAGGAGGAAAGTACGCTGTGTATGAACGAGAAATTGCACATGGACATTTGGACTACGCTGAAGGGGGCTTCCGTGAATATTCACAACCGTAAGAACCAACTTGGCTCTGCACATTGTATTGAATATTGGTTTATCGTATCTGCATTCTGATGAGTATTTTATCATTTCAGTGTCGAAGAAAGATCGGGAAGGATGTCCATGGGAAGTGATTTCAAACCTCCACACGAATCCGATACTGATTCGATGGGAGACTACGGTGATGAAGGTAATTAATGTAAAAACCATATCTTCAACTTCATTTAATACGTTTGTATTGCTTTAAATCTTATGGACATTATCATTTTCTAATTTGCAGCAAAATTTGCTGAAGATGGTTCATTTATTGGTCAATATGGAGCAAAGAAGAAACCTGACCCAAATCTTCCTTCACCTATGGCTACTTTTGTATAAAGCAAGAAATATTGGTTGTAATATATTTTGACATTATTTAACGTCCAAGATGTTCATCGTTAGTAAGAATTGTCAACGCCAAAAATTAGGAGACTTTTTAAGTAGCGTAAACTCGATTTGATTTTGAAACACACAAGTTGTTTTGAATTGAACCAGACAACAGCCTTAAAATGCTGGCATTTATTTTTTATTGTCTTTGATTTTATTTTAATGATCTTTATGAATATTTGTTTCAGTTTTAAAATGATGTGTTCTCAACGAAGTTAATACGATATGGTCCTTTCTCTCTCTCTGCTTAACAAATTCATATTGTTTGTTTGAATAAGAGCACAAAAAAGGATAAAGACCAATTAACCTCCTATTATCATTGTACAGTATTCAACACTTTATATAAGTATACAAATTTTCCTGTTTTTGCTCTAATCTTATTTTTCTAATGTTTGTTGCTTTAATTAGTTTAATTGTTTGAATCTCGGTGATCAATGGTGTTCAATTTTTTCATTCATGTCGTAGCAGCTTTAGCAAATGAAATATTTTACAGGTGTCTCAAGACGACTGATTTGGTTAGTGAAATTTGTTTTCTAATTAAAAATATAATATGACCACTGTTTACTATCTTTGGCATTAATATGGAGAGAATGTGTGTCGCTGCTGACGTGATTTTTACTATCAACATTTTCCAAACGTAATATGAATGTATAGAAGAATGTAGGTGCTTAGGTTAAGGCGATATAAAGTAGAAATAATTTTCAGAAATGATATTTATATAAGAATGCCAAAAGAGCTGTCCATTTTTGTGGCTTCTGAAGTAAGAAATAATAAATTATATTTAAAAATGTGGTCAGATACCTGTGAGTAATGTTAATGTAATCACTGATACTATTAGCTTGAGTGAATATTAATTTAGTAACTCTGATTTTTACAATTTCTTAGTGATTGATAGCTAGACAGCTTTTTATATTTTTGTTTGTGTAGAGAGGGCTGGAGTATGCTGAAATATGCGCTCCTTTACAGACAGTGGGATAATATGTAATTTTAAAACTGAGAATCTCTATTTTGGAATTGATAATAGTGGGATTATTATAATAATTATGCAGTAGTAGCAATGTAGCGAGTAACAAAGTACATTTTTAGGAGTCTCGATAAATTAATATTTTTTATCGACGAATAAAATATAAAAATGACATATTATGCGATTGATAAAACTTTTAAGAGTGCCTATCACAAGAAGCTATATGGAATTTTAGGTTTGATGAAGACGTTATGCTATCAAATTATCAGTGATTTTAATGACGATGAGACATTGGGATTCTGGGTGGCTTCATTTGTGCTTATAGCCATGTTCTGTGAGCGTTTTTGTGTGGGAAGATTAATATGTGTAATAAATTATTGTATTGCCCAGAACCGACGAAGATTTTTATACGTAATTATCTAAAATGGTAACATTACTATTGATGTGTGTAGTGTCAGTTGTGAATCAAATGATGAGTGGGTGGATTTGCCTGTGTGTAATTTCGTTTTTGTATTTCGACATATGCGAACAAACTGCTTGTTATCGTTGTATTTTAAAACTGCCCTTGTAAACATTGCATAATATACTACACACAAGTTTTTAACTGCATAGTTTCTAGACTCACTTAAGAATACGATTAAACTCATGACCGCTGTACCAAAAAACAATCCAAACTTTGTTATTGTTGTTATAATTGTATGAGTACACACCACTACTTCTACCCCGTGTCCTTCTAGTACGTAGGTATATTATTATTTAATTTTGTAATTACTGAACATTAAACACACTTAACATAGATTTTCTTTTTAAATAGAGCGTTATAACAAATGAATTTTATTATCAGTTTAATGAAAGTTACATACGAATTAACTGTCTGCAATCTAACGGTATGAATAAATATAAATTTGGAAAAGAAAATATACTCAATTGTGTCAATTCTTCATTGATTCATTTCCGGGACAGTACACGTTCGAATTTACTTTCTCCGACAGTTGTAAAATAATCAGTGAGTAAGTAGTGATAGCTGTGATAATCTGGAATTGAGAATTAATTAGTTTAATAAGCTTCTCTTAAATTTTATACTAAACTTAAATGCTTACCGATCCCAGGAATCCGTACGTGAGTGTGAAGAACCCTACACCCTGAAAGCCAATAGAATTCATTTCCAGGTCATGTTGAACGTGTGCCACTGCATCTGAGATTGCCTGATTTGTAGGTTGCGAACTTTCCAATTCCTGAATGCATGATTGTTTTAAAATATATACAAATTTCTTAACCAATTTATTAAGCTCTGCTGGAATCGCTAATGCGAGCAAAAATGGGAGAAAACTTGTCAAAACGGTGACTGTGTGAAATGTACTACTTTTCCCATTGTCTGCAGCAAAAATTGCACTACCAGTTGACACGTAAAATATTTCCGCTACTGTTCCAGACAAAATGATTATCCCCTGAGTTTCATTAAATCGCTCGAGAATTGCAGAGAATTTCATATAGAGAAGCATATTCTGTATTTTTCTTTCAGCCAACAATGATTGCTGTTTTTCATTGATTTGAACTACAAGGTTCTTATTAATCGTCTGAATCATTCCCCGGAATTGCATTGCCCAGCATGCTACCAGTAAATCAAGATGTGTAAAGCATATTCCCCTCCATGTATTTGTCACCGTATAAACTCCTGCTGCGAGATATAAAACTAGTGCCGGAACTTCACCGCTGGTGAAAGTTGACCCGTTAGGCAGTAATCTCAAGCATCTTAACGTATGCTCTCCGATCCCCTTAAAATCATGACTTATTTCAAGCATTTCCCAAAGACCTTGCACGTTATCGAGAGTTGAGATCGCAAGCACTATTCCACTTAATATCCATGTCAAAGTCACATCCTGTAACCAACAAAAGTCATTTTTAGCTTGCTGTGATCTAAATATTCTTGTAAAAACGCACATACTTACGTTAGATAAAAATCTCCTTTTAGGTATTTGATAGCCCATGCTGATACATTTCTGATTGAACGAGACGAATTCATTGAAAATCTCTACTACATCAGTCATCCTCGCCCACAATATATAACTGCATGATAACCCCCAAAGCAAGTATACAGCATAAGCAATCTTGTACATTAACTTTAAAGTTCCACTGTTCATTTCTTCCACAACATACGCATGATCAATCAATACATTTAATGGAACACAAAAGTTAAAAATTATACAAATTATTCTTCTACTCCAACCACCAGGAATGCAAACAAACTGATAAGATTTTTTGTCAAAAACAATTCGATTAGGGCTCAAGAATAACCAATAAAATATCTTGAATATAGGCTCCGCAGCTAAAACTGGCTGGGAAAAGTCTTTATGGCCAGCATTTTGAACTTCCAACAGCATTTTTTTGCCCTGGAACGTTATCTATCTTCACTGGAAGCTACAAGCTGTAGGGCGACAACAGTATACGTAAATATCCCACTCATCACTGTTCCAACGAACCCATACGTGATTGTGAAAAAGTACCCCTGAAGTCCAATTACATTATTGGACAAGTCGTGATAAATTATCTTTAGACCTCGGTCGATCTCTTCTCTTAATGAGTATTCTACATTATCATAATTGTAATCATTAGTTTCGGTATGTGGGCAGTCTCCACCCTTTGTATCAATATTTATCAAGTATGTTGGGGCGACTCCAGGGACGCGTTTTTCATCATGGTATTGATCCCTGCTGACAAATTTCTCCTTGAAAAAGTATGAAAACTCTGCTGCCTGTATAAAGTAGGAAAATACAAACATAATTCTAAAGAATGCGAAAACAAAGATACAATGCATACCTTGTAATTGATCCTCGCAGAAGCTAGCAGCATGCTGGCAAATGGGAGAAAGCTCAATCCATTGGTGATGAGAACTCGAAGCGATAATGATTTGGCTGTCAGTAAGACCGCCGTCTGGGTGGATATGTACAATGTTTCCGACATAACACAGGTCAGAATCAAGAATCCCAATGATTTGTTAAACTTTTCAGTGAAGAAGATTGCTTTTATGAATAGCGTTATCGTCTATGAACAAGATTAAATTTAAATCATGCTTTTTCACATAAAATTATCAATCATAGTTTGTATCATATAATTACCTTCAAACTCATCTTTGAATTGTTCACATTTTTCCCCTGTGTTAGAATCATCTGAAATATTTTGTAAAAGTGAACACTCCATAACGTCAGTGTCAAGTCTGCTAGTATCCAAGAAAATGTGTTGGTGACATCTACAAGGTTATGCAATACCCCAAACGCCTTGATGAACCAGTCTGGATAATGCGTGGATGATACTTCAGAACCAAATGTTGTCATTTGGGTGGGTCTGGTACGGCGGAACGGGTTCATGGCAAAATTTATTAAAAATCTTCCAGACTGGCTTAAAAGTTCACGAATACCAGATTCCTCATAGAAAATTTGCTCCCAAATGTTCTTTTCCGTCTCAGCAGTGGTGTTCATAAAGCCCCATAACGTTATGACGAAAATGACGATTCCATATTTTATGAATAATTTCTATTTTAAATATATTCATGTTAATCACTGATTATTGCATTGATAGAAAGGGTTTTTTTTTTAAATTAAAATTTACCGTAGCTCCAACAGGAATGAAACTAACAATTCGATAATTCCTTTCTCGAAATTTCCCTTTCACTTCAGCTTTCATTAACGTGTTTGTAGATTCATTAAGAATCTCGACAAGACATTCCATCTGTGTCCAAAGTATGACTAAGAACGTAATAATGAAGAGAAAGTAATTCAAGTATGCGATTTTATAAATCATTGCTACTGCGTTTGGGATTCCTCCATCCTCCCACTCTGATGCCTGTTTCAAATCTGTGAAGTTGTTCATCAGTAAAAGAAGGTGCCAAACTACAGAAAATGTTTTTCTTATTTTTCCAGGACGTTTCCAAACATATCTGGGTTCTGATTGAGAATTATGGGAAACCCGACCAGGAGAAATGCCTGTGTGATATGCAAGTTCCAGAATATCGACAAGATAAGGTGTGAATTTGCTGAACGTACTTTTGTTCCGAATCAAAACAATTTCGTCTGTCAGTTTTGTAGACATTTTAGACGTTTTTAAGAGAAACTTCTTTTCTAAGCTGCTCAATGGATTCATTCTGCGGCTTTCTTTGAAACTTATTGATTGAGAATCCAGTGTACGTGTGACAGTGAAAAGCACAGGCTGGGGGAAATAAAGTTCTCAATTTGACGCATTACTTTAATTTTTTATTCATGAAATATCTAACAATTATTATACAGTTTTCATCAGGTTAAGATGTTTTGATCTTAATAATAATAAAAGCAAATAACTATGTTTGTGTTCCTACAGATAGCATTCTTCTTTATTAAATCATTTGGTGTTGATGTATTATGGTTGTGCATTGTGCATGAAGTTTAGCTTCTCATGAAACTGCGACATATTCAATAAAGCTGACTGGTGACAATTCCGTAAGTTAATATAGCACCAAGCATCTACAAGTAAAATTCTGATACGTAAACTTGCATGTCATAAATGAATTTCTGCAATACAGTTAATAGACTCACCTGCGCAATAAATGGATACGTTATAACGAAATAATCAAGCCCTTTCAATGCAGTTGACCTTGACAAAATGTCATACATGACCATTTGCATACCGTGCAGGTTTTCCAGCTGGTACAACTGTGAATCGTCATTTAGGATAAAAATCTCCTTAATAACTTGTGGGAACGTAGATATCTGTTGAGTTATATGAAGGAAAATCAAAATGAAAAACCACCATGAATACAAGACAACACAAATATGACACGCATTACCAGTCTATGAACTTCCGCACAAACGAATATTAGAATGATGGCAGGGACAAAGTTCATAAAAGACAAAATGTTCATTGCCAAGCCATAATTGTTTCCTCTCAGGATGCTAGTGAAACTGATGGTTTTGTATAAACATGATGAAACGACAATTGCGAAAAGCAACGAACCAAATACATTATTCCATTCCCGAATCAAGAGGGATATTTCATTGAAAATGCCAATTGCCTACAATACACAGTTAAAAATCAGACTTTAAGTTTAAAATAATTTCATGCAAAATTTTCCCATTTAACCTCGATGACATTACCTTTTGCAAATTCATTAAACCACCCCTTTGGATTTTTTGAAGAAAGAAGTGTGCAGAGTACTTGAAATATAATCCCCAAATGGCAATCATCAAGTGAAAGTAGACCCATGTAAGTTCCACAGTGAGTCCAAAAACAGTCAGAATACTGAATAGTCCGTATGTTTTTATTGGAAGCTGGTTACTTTCACTTGTAGATTCGGTTCCACTGTGCCCCAGTTTGCTGCATAAAATCTCATAATAGAAATCACAGAAACTGTCCACTGTTTTTTCAACCATAGCAGGAACCATTGAACTATCAACTACATCACGCTTTGTGTGAGTCCAGTTATGTGTACCCGCATACAGAATAGCGAAAGTGAAAGCTACTGTTGATAGTGAAATGATGAAAATTATGGTCCAAATAAAATATTTTACCTTTAAAATAAAAATTGATGAAAGTTTGTCTGACTAGACTTATGAAAATGGTAGGAATGGAACAATATATGAAAGTAATTACCCTGTTTATATTTTCATTTATGTCTAGTTTAGTCCAAAGTTCCTTGCAAGCGTTTAAAAGTCCAACAACTCGTTCGCAGTTATTCCATACCAAATTGGTCATTATCACATGATACATTAAGTAGCCTGAGTACGCTGTTCGAACTATGGTTCTCTGAATAATATTCGAGTTTTCATTGTCACGCATGAAAATTTCTGAACATGTCGCCCACCAAACATAACCAAGTAGTCCTCCTTGCCAGATCATGCACAGAACCTTAGCAAAAAATATAGTTCACTTACAAAATGAAGGGAAATTTCATTAGAGAAAACTAAGAAAAATTTACCTTTCGTGCGAACGAACTGCGCGTTCGAAAATAAATCTGGCTGTGATTGTCAAACTGAATTTTATGTGGGAAAATGCAAGTAAATCGGAGAATAGAGAAGATGTTTAGAAGTGTGCTTAAGATTGGATGTTTGAACATGTTTCTAATTAAACCCTTTGGTACCTTTCACGTTTTCTAGCGTGCTTGTAAAACTGGCTTGTTTGAACTTTATGCTCTCGACCACAGAAATAAAATAGATGTACCTATCTGGATGCTCAACAGTCTACTGACTAAGATAACAAGAATAAAAACCAAGGACTAGAAATGAAACGGGTCATAAATGCGTTAATTTCATGAAGTGGTATGCTTAAGAAACCTCGGTGGTATTTGTTTTTTCCACAAACAAGTCAATATCAGTTTCTTTCGGATATTATTCTTCAACGTGAAGGTAGAATAAGTAATATGTTTACAGAAGTAATTATACATTCAATTAAGTACCTCCTCTATAAAAACATAGATCTTTATGTCAAGCTATTGTATTAAAGGAAAATTCTTTCCTTCGCGAATATACATACATTGTACATATTCAGATATTCAGATCCCACTTATAGGAATTTCACCAAGTTTGAGTTGAACAGCAACTAGTGAGTACGTAATGATAACACCAACGAGCTAAATAGAATAAACTTGAAATAATTACCTCGCATTAATCATTACTTAATCATCAATTGTTTTTAAAAGTTGCATTCTCATCTCACGCTAGTCAAAAATATGTATGATATTGTGAAAAAGCCATGTCCTTTCAAGCCAACATTGTTAGAAAGAGCATCATACTGAACAATACTGGTTCCTTGTATTAACTGAAACATGTGCCTTTGATCTGAAACATTTTGATGAAGATACTGTCGCTTTATCAAGGATGGTAGAATCTGACCCTGAAAATCAATAGCAAAGATTTGTTGACATCTTTTAAATCGTCGTTAATAAAAGCTAGCAAGAGTATTTCTTTACAGTTCGGTGTAACTCTGATCCGGTGTATAGTGTAGCTATAAATGGCAACATCCCGATGGCATTCAAATAGTCGTATATTGGGTCACCAGCAAATCCTGCCAAAAACTCTCCAAGAGTAGAAGCTGCGTACATAACCGATGCAATCACAATCCACAACAATGTTGTTCCAAACAACTTGTTGAAATCTTCCACGATGAGAGTAATTTTAGTGAAAATTCTGATGCCCTAAAATTAGGTAACATGTTTTCCTTGTACCTATGTAAATTATAGGAGCTTTCATGCATATTAGTAGGCAGTAAACATATTATGTACTTCACAAGTTTCAATCTGACTAGTCTCGATGATTTGTGTGCAGCTACTTAAAATTCGTTTAAAATAGCATCCACAGCATGCAGTCATTATGAGAAAAATGACCTGTCATAAAAAATTATTTCAAGAGCTTTATTCATAATTTTGATAATATTACGTCTGGAAGGAATATCGTACCCAAATAATCTCGACTCCAAATGCTAAGAGGAGCCAAAGTGTTAGTATCGCGCATGCCAAAGCGCTCGAGGTATATCGTTCCAACAAGTTTTCACGGACATTTTGCGCCTTTCCCCAATCTATTTTTCCAGTATTATCGTCTGATGATGAGGTGATATCCATAAATATGGAGTATAAGTTGGTAGTGGTTGCCGTTAGCACAGTTATGACATATAGGACGAATAAGATTGTGAATACGACAGAAAGAAGACAAAGTGCTGATATGACATATTTGATGCAATATGTTTTCTGCGAAAATAAAACAAAATGACATGCTCATTGAGTATACTAATTTAAATGTTTCAAAAACTCTCCTGTACCTTCTTTTGCAACGGTCGTTCCGAATTCTGATTAGCGATCCTATCGCACAAATATAATATTTTGTTCCCTTCCGTCAACAATCTAGCAATTTTATCACCATTCATTCGCAAGCATTTAATGACCGTCACATCAAATAGTGTGTAGCAGATCCAAGTAATTTTCCCCACTATGGCTTTTACAGTATATCGGTCGTTTACATCATTAAAGCAAATTAATGACAAATAAATTACGATAAGAAACAACCATATGTAGCTCAAACCCTGGGAAAACATGATAGTTTATGGATATTCATTATAAATTCAACTGGACATAAAAATTTATCCATGAAATAAACGTTCACTAACTTTCCACACACGTGTGCCTTTCCTGCAGACGAATCCACCCCTTTCGTGATTATATTCAATGACATCCGGAACTAGTAATGACCAGTGAAATAGTTTCAAAAATTGTGTTATGAGGCTGGAGTTGGGATGAGGAGATCTTTCGTTTAAGAATTCGTCCTTCAGATATAGGTTGCTAATCTGGGGTGATCTGATAAACCTCAAGTTTAGAGGCGATTTGTCCGTTTGCTGGAGTTTCGTTGGTTGATGATTATTGTTTCGAGTACTTTCGTAATTTGGGGGATAAGGGAGAGTTTCCTCTGATGCGTTTTGGTGCAACACCCCATTAATGTCATACTGAGCCATTGTGCTGTGTGGAGAAAGTTTGATATGCAACTGGTGAAGAAACTGATACTTCCCTGCTAGTTAATGCGATCATCGTATGTAGCATCTAGAATGTATGCAAGCATCCAATTCAGCATTTTAATGAAAGAAAGTACAAGATCCCAGACAGGTAATAATTTAGTTATTGCTTGCGCAAATACAATGTTTTCCGGCTTAACTAATTACAATAATGAGTAAACGTTAGCGTGTTAAAAGATTGTTTGTAGTAAGTAGTCACAGAGCAGAAACTTATACTTCGATGTCAGAGTTATCATGAGGGAACAATTGTACCACCAAAATCGAGTATGAGATGATTACGCTGACAATCTAATGATTATAAACAAATTATCAGAATTACACGCACGAATATGTTCATTGTGAAATGAATAGAGATGTATCATATTTACAAAAGAATGTATAGTGTCCACTTACCGTGGTTATGAACTGATAGCTCACGGTGAAGAACCCGAGTCCTATAAATAGTGATGGAATGGTTTAATAGAATAGCGTTTATAATAGTTTTGGGAAAGCAACTTGGCAAACCAAAACAAATATTCTCCTTCAAAATGTTTAATTAACGCTAAGAAATTGAACAAAACAGATTCAAAATGCCCGAAACAAGTATACGATAAACAAAGCACTTGGTTTGCTAGTTTCAAATATTCCATTGCTACCTTTAAAGCCAATGTTTGAGGTTGCCAGATCATAGTGTACTATTGCCATTCCACACAAGCTTTCAGCAGGATCGCCACATTCTTTAGTGAACCTTCCAAATTCGTTCTTGATGATCCCCGCAAAAGATCCAGCCTGGAATACATCGATACACGGAAGGAAAGTGAGCAATTATAATGACACGCCTGGCTGCCAATCGAATTTCAAGTCTATCGAGTATACTGCTTACCATCCTATGAATTTCAGCTATCATTAGTGTAGTCACAATCATTGGGAGATAGCTGAACATTAGATGAAACCCGGAACCGATCTGAGGGAAACTGGATAGCCCAGAGAAGGCGTGTTTTATGCTTGGTGAAATGTAAGTGACACAGACTACAGCACCAAGAAGGCAAGATAATCCGTAGGTTTGATTGAACTCGTCAATTATCCAACCGATTTTGTTAAATGTGCGGATTTCCTGTAACCAATAATTTAGATGAGTTTCAAGACAAATTTAATGGTGAGTATAACTTTCTCTGGAAACTTACATGAGGGATGACAATATACTTTCCCAGTTCTTCTGTGGTGCGGATACGCCAATAGAAGATCGCAATTAACTGTCTGAACAGGAGACCAAAAGCGCCGAGATGCAGGAATACTAGCATCCAGCTAAAGATACTCATGAATGATGACACAGCAGTGATAATTTGAACTATGATGAAGTCTTCTGACACGTGGATTTCTGTAAAATCCAATTGATACTTGACACCTTTGCGTTGAGTACTCGAGTTCGTAAGTGCTTGTTGTGATGCCTCTTCATTTTTCTCTACTTTTGTTAGCATTTCGATCCCGTAGAGTATCACTGTGATGAAAACGTAGAGGCTGACAAACACCCATGAGCTGTGCACTGCAACTTTCACCTTATGAAAAAAAGAGAGTATCAATTTGTATTTAAGCAAATTACACTAATTTAATGAAGAAATCGATTTTAGTTAAAATTGGAATACAGCTTTGATCCTTGATGGTGATCGATGTTGAAGATGGAGTTTATCAGCAAGTGTAATCACGTGGTTGAATATCACACAAACTCTCCCAGTTTTCAGCCAGAACAGGTAAAAGACAACGCAACTGAATGTGATGAATATGAAGTAAGCCCCTTTTGCCAATGCTGACATGTTAATTCCATTTCCAGACTTTGGAGCTTCATCTTCTTCACTGTTCAGATTCAGACTAGGAATCGCTTTGATCCCAAATCTAAACAGAACGAGGAGTTGCCATATAACGCAAAAGAGCTGTGTGGGAAATGAACTTTGTTAAGATTTTTCTCATCACAACTTTCTCAAAGATGAATTTAAAGTCGACTTACTTTTCGTATCAAACTGCCCTTCTTTACAACACAACACCTCGCTACAGGATCATATCTGATGGTGTCATGAAAAGGGATAAAATATTTGAACATGAAGATCAAAGGTTTTATCAGATCTTCCACAATAACTGCTTCCATCTGCACAGCTTGATTGTAGTCTTGAAGAACTCGTTCAGTGGTTGCTGCTGATGAAAATTTTCGATTGTCTTCTGCGTCTAATGGGACAAGAGTGTTATGAATTTGGGTAGTTGATTCTTGCATCTTTCTTTTGCTCTCTGTTTCAAAATCATGAACTAAAAATGCGGCCAAATTTTTCTTTAGTTCCATGGTCCTTCCAGAAAGCATTTGTGAATGTGAATTGGAATCGATCAATTTTTCTCTCAACTTGACAGTGTTTCCTTTCAGTTTAACATTTCAATGAATTCTGAAGAATGAACGATTCTTTACGACCTGTTTTATCTGTGATGAGTCGAACAAATGAATACTTTATTACTAGGCATTCCGCTTGTAAACTCTTTCGTTTTTCACCAAATTTACAACGCGGAGTAGAAAAGGCTATAAAATTGCTAAAAATAATAACTCGAGTATGTTTACGAATCGATTATAACACAACAGTTTATTTATGGGATTTGGCGTTCCAGCATTTAATAATGAAAAAATATTTTATAAATGACTTTTGCTCAATTCTTTACATCATGAATTTGGTATGGGTAGGTATCCTAGTCTTGAGAGTTGTGTGTGAGTTATGTGTATTTGTTGATTGACTGGCAGTGCAGGAAATTGTCTTGATTACGTGCTCATTTCACAAAAGACAATTTACTAAATAAATGAAAAGAAAACAGCAACAATATTGACAGGGACTTACCTTTTTTTGATATAGAGATATTTTTCTGTAGAAGCTTCTGTATTTTAATTCAGCTAAACTAACGAAGTAGAGTGAAAGAGTGCCGTTTGAAAATTGTTTTCAGAGATAATCTATCCATACACAGCATGTAAACCGACAGATATAACAAAGGCACGAGTACTGTATTACTTAGAGGTATGGGCGGTGAAAGAGAAAAGTTTACACAGATGAAAGACGGTAGAATAGACTTTCTCCTTCGGCGATGTCAATTTGTAGAAAACGTTTATTGGATGCGTAAACAAGATATTCATCATTTCATACATTTATGAAAAGTTGCATGCTACCCGGAACCTAGTTTATTGATAATAAAAAATACTATTATAGCTATTATTGTGATAAACGACACAACTGTATACATTGTTCTAACTTTTATTGTTTCTCTCAATGACAGTTTTACTTTCCCAATCTATCATGCGTGTGACTGCTTTACAAGGTAGAATTGTCAATTAACATACCGTGACTAGTCACAATATCATGACATGTCATCATTCCAATAATGTAAATTGAAATATTATGCACGTATTTAATTGTTGTGCTAATGCCTCTATTGTCTGCAGGAATGTATAGGAAATCCATAAACTGCGATAGTGAAGCTTTCCCCTCCTTTCTTGAAGCTCTTGTGATTAGTTGTATTTAATCAATTGCTTTGGTCTTTCAAGGCTGCGGAATTAAGCTGCGGTAGCCACTGAATGGCGACGAGTGCGTATGTTATTATCACACTCAGCATCTGCAAAAGTCAAGAGCATATACAGAGAGAAAGGTTACAAAGGTGAAAAACCCGAGAGTTAAATAACAGGTTTAACTCGTTCATCGGAACTAGCAATATTGGATTATGTTTATGCGAGAGGTCGAATTTGTTCATACCGTAACGACAAATTGATACGTAACGGTAAAAAAGCCAAAGGATTTGAAGCCGATATTCAGCATGCCAATGTCATGGTGCACAATGGCAATCCCATATAGGGCTTCACTTGATCTATAGCAGCTCACACCTTTCCACTGTTGGTAATACTCTTTAATCACATCAGAGAACATACTTGCCTGCGAAAGCATAAACAAAGAGCATAAAACGGCATTACTTTCACTGGGAAAGTGAATTAAACTCTGGCATATTAGGCTTATGTATACTTTTTTGTGAAGCTCAGACATCATTAGCGCAGCGTTCAAAATAGGAAGGTAGCTGAGGAAAAGGTGAATTTTCAGACCGAACTGACTGATACTCATAACTCCAGTAACAAGTTGCTCTATACTGGTGGAAATGTAGAGAATCGCTACAACCGCTCCGCATAACAGGAATAGTCCATTAAATGCATTATATTTATCCACCAGAGCGGCAATTTTGTTGAATGTCCTTATCTCCTAATTAAATTATGTTTACACTTTACCTTCCATGTATTCGACTATGTAATATTAAAAATTTAGATGGGTTGGTCGATTAATCTAATTAAATGAATTACATTCAACATTACATACATTTGGTAGATCCAGCTCATATCCAAACTTGTTCATGGCTTCCATTTTGATGAAAAAAATGGAAAAGAGCTGGCGGTAGAGTAGGGCCCAAGTCCCAATGTACTGAAATGAGAGCATCCAGTTGAATGTGTTGAGGAAATTGGCTAAAACCAGTATGGCATGAACGATAGTGGTGTATTGTGGATCTAACTCATTTAGCGAGTGTGGATCTGTCTTGTTCTCATAGCCGAACAAAAGCATAGAATTATTTTGGTTTCCGGTGACCTCATTTATGATAGCAATTATTCCTCCCATGACGTGAGATGTGAAAGAAAGCGTCAAGCAGAATATCCAAGAAATGTGGGTGACAAGAAAAACCTGTTAAGAATTTCATAAACCGCTGACACGCGAAACATGGAAAAATACTAACGTATTTACTCGTAGTATGTTTACTAACCAGTCGAGTCCTTGAAGCGCACTGAAACTTTAAGAAGAGGGATGAGGCGACATCGATTCCCTGATTAAAAATGCTGGTGAAAGTTCTCCCTTTCGTCCAAAGCTGGAGGAAGAATACACCACAGTAAAACAGAAAGAAGACGTAAGAAATCTTGACAATTTTTGACAGCACCGTGTCTGGACCCTGTGAGGCAGGTAAAATCTTTACAGAGAGTCTCCACATGATTGCCAGTATCCAGAGGGCACATACCACCTAGCATTAAAATTTAGACATTTTCAACAGGAAATGATCACCTTTAAATAATTAAAAGGCAATTTATTTTTATCGTACTCTACGACTCATGGATGCCCTAATGAAATCAAATCGTCTTGTGGTTCCATTGTAGACGATCCTGTCTGGGAACGGGAACATGTAATTTAAAAGGAACGCCATTGGTTTAAATATGTCTGTGGCAATTGCCCTCTCCAATTCGATGAGCGGATCGAAATCTGGAATTGATGGGGACTGAGGTTCTACTCGGGAATAGGGCTGAAATAGTTTCTTCGATACTTTGATCTGATACAGTTTCATTTGAGAAATCTTTTCAAATTCAGTTTCAGGATCTACATGGTTTAGTATCTGCTGAACCATTTTGAGAACTTTGAGTTGAGTTGAGAGTCTTCTTCCAGCCTTTCTGTCGACCACACATGGATGTGTAAAATCTTGAACTATTGTTCAAAAACTATGTCAGGAGACATTTATAACTCTTTGTGCATAACAATGTGAATATTTTTATCTCTCAATTACATCGATTACCTCCATTTCATAACTGTATGTCTATGTTTATCTCCGCTGTACCAACAAAATACAAAGGGTAAATTTGCTCTAAATTCTAGGGTAAATATTAAACCTTCTTTTAAGATGATTAAGGACGCTTTTTACGAATATAATTTTATTTGGAAATTCAATGACGTCTCATGCACGTGAAGTGATAAGAATAAAAGTATTCTTATGTCATTTGTGTAAATCTGAAATCATGCTATAGTCCATTTCCCAAATCCCCATCGAAAGGGTTTTAAGTAACTTGGGATTCTAGTATTTTGGCATCGAATCTTTGACGTTTATGATTAGCTGCATGTCAATCGTCACCCTTACATCAATAAGCTTCACTTTTGTAATTTACTCTACTACAAATAGCCATTTTCCGACCGACAAGCCTCATAATATGCTATGTGAACATATTTTTGACATGCCTCCTACCTAAGAATTCCTCGCAATAACTATCAACTATCTTATTATGCATACATAATTTAGCGAAACCTATTTTTTACGGTGTTGGCTCGAAACTCTGAGAGAGCATTTGTTTTGTATCAGATCAATGAAACAAAAGTAAGTAGAGCCCGGTAGGCGATTAGTCAAATTTCGAAAACCACATTGCCCACGAGTAGTAGCACCACCATTAACGTTTACACTCTCTCGGTTTTCAAAGAATGCAGTTTACGAGAGGAAAGCAGAAACGAAAAAAATTCCCTTTTACGATGATGAGACCGATAAAGCAGCTCTGAAAAAGACAGCCAAGCCCATCCGTCGTCCATGTTTTATGACGTACAATTCCGATATTTATTGTTACACACCGACTTGTCTATAATAATACCTCAAATTAGTTCCCTTTTACAATAAAAAAGAGTGAAATTGACTTGGCACTGAGAAAGAACTACTATACTACTTGCATAAATACATGAACTAAACAAGGATGAGTCATCACACACCACCACCAGTAGCGCCATCATCATATCCCGGCACACTTTACTGTATATTTCCTAATGAAAACAAATGAGAATGCCAAAAATTGAAAAGTTGCGTTTTCAATTTTGTAACCTTTTCTCTTGCACAAAATTTTATAGACAAAGGAGAAAAATATTAAAGACCTATAGATAGGCAGTGTAAAAATCAGAAACCACATCTTGCTACCATCATCATCATCCTACAGCAAAGTGTGTAGGCTGTGGTAGGGAAACAAGAGGCACATGATATGCAAGCGTCTATTAAAAACCTCAAACCAATCGTCAACAGTATTACAGAAAATGATAGATAATTTTTGAAGCTATTGAAGCATGAATGAGGAAAAGCAGATTTCATACTTTCTCCATCTTATGGGATTCTTAATCATCTTGTACATATTTGGGAATGCTTATTGCCTATAGCCTTCCTCTCTGGAATTATTGGGACGTAATGTGATAAATTTTTAAAGATGTCTTTGGGATCTGATGAAGATCAGTGAATGACTAAATGACACATGGAAGATTTGTTCAACTCTTAATTGGCGTTCGTTGTAAAACAAGTGGGACATTTGGGATGTGTTTCGGAATGATGGTTATGGTTTATGCAAGTGTGTAGTTTCTTGCGAACAGTTTTTGCTACGTGATTGTAAAAAAATAGAGTTTTTTGTGACTTTCAAGTGAGAAATGTGCAGATCAGATCATTACCAGAAATCCATAAAAGCAATGGCATTTTTTTCTCAGCTTCTTCGAGAAAGCGTTCTTGCTTGGCAGGGAGAAGCTGAGAAGAATAGCGCAACTGTACACATGAATGGTTTTGTTTGTCTGTGTGTGAGAGTCAAAGTCTTTCGTGTTGACTTGATTCTCCTTTTTGCTAAATTAATCGAATTTTTCATGTAAACACCACAGCATTCGTTTGTCTTGATGCTGACGCTATTTAACTTCCCATTAAATTTTAAAAGCAAAAAAGAACATTTACATGTGTAATTTCGTGAGGAAAGGTCTATGAGATATGGTGATGCATTTGAGGAACAGTTGACTTTTTTTAAGGGAGACTGGGAGACATATATATTCGAATGTGCATTAAAAATTCAGTAAAGTGCAATAAAAGTTGTTGCATTATAGGCTTTCTTCAAAGAATCCCGACTCACATTACGCAAGCATCCCATAATGTGCATAATTAATTTAGTTTTTGCTGATGACGATTACGATGATGTAAGTACTTGTTGTCTCAACGAAAGCTTCCCTCTGAGATTTCTTATTTTATGAATGAAAAGACACATTGTGAGCACGACGTACGTAGTACATTCCTGCGCAGAGAAAATTCACCGAAATTAACCTTTGCAAGGATCAGCCAAAGAATGAGAACTTGTTTTCAGGGAGTGACGTCAATGGAAGAAAAGATGATTTCAAAAATTCATTCACTTTTTAGAACTGCCCTTCCTGCATGACTTAAATGGTTTGGTATGAGGCTTGCAAGATTATCTTTTATGGTTGTGAAAGTTATTGGTATTCGTTATGCATATCATTGGGAAATATATGTATTCCACATGGGATAATGTCTTCAATGAATTTATTTTAAAGATCATATCCGCTTCACTTCCATTACCTGTTTTTATATATATATTTGCATAATATTGAGAATGATTATGTCTGTGTACTCTTAAAGTCTACATATTTGGACAGCCCACATTAATACACACGAGCAGAGGGTTTATGTTTAGAAATATGTACATCACACATCACCACAAGAATCTCAATGTGTATTTGAACAACCGTAATAAAAACTAACACTGAAAGTGCTTTCTAGTGCAAACTTTGCATTCGCGAGATACAATAAATATGTAGTGACATGTTGTACACGATGCTTATAAACCGAGACATAAATTCCTGTGAAACCCTGTTTGTTCTGGCTTTCCGGCTAGGAAATGTGGTGGGATGGAGGATGTCTCTCCTATTGTTAGAAACGATGGAATTTTTAAATTTTCATTTAAAATTGCATTTCATAACCATTTCACATTTTTGTACAAAATTACCAGGCACAACTTTGTGCAACAATCTATTTATGAAATCTTCAAGTGGTCCACTTGAAAACAAATGATTGGAATCATTGTAATCAAAAATCAATTAATTTGGTAATCCGTCATCGTTATCTTAATTGGAGTGCCAAAAAACAAAGAGCATAATATTCCTTCATACATGTATTTGCAGATGATAATGTGAAATGAACTCTGTTAGCAGTCATCATCATCATACTCTTCTTGGTGCTGTTCTGAAAGCATAGCATTCTCGTGTATGCCTAAATAACCATGCCGGGCAGCTCCGATGAAACTCTTTGGTGTACACCCTGTTCACTTGCAAAATCTGAACTACACAATGAAAAGGAATCAGAGACAGATAAGCTCCCGTTGTGATGTGTTCGAAAAGCAGATACATGTCGTGCATACCTACTCCTGCTACTGGTTCCACCAACACGTAACATCGGGAATCCGTTGCCGTTGCTGCTGACTGACTGACGAGTTCCATAAGCCACTTAGTGGTGATGTTGAAATGGGCAGAGTCAGCGTTCGTACAATTTTAGCACTTACAACAAATCCATGAAAATGTTGTCTTGTTGATGCTCAGATTTTTTTATGGTATGCATAATATTTAGCCAACAAAGAGTGGCACATGTAATGCCCGTATTTATGGGTGCACTGTAATTCACTCCCGTAAAGATAATCTCAAGTACGGTGAAATGGAAACGATGATGATTACGGCACAAGAGGGATAGTAAAATAGACTTCCCTTCTGTTTATTTGTTTACCAGTTCTTTTCACTTTATTATGCTAACCTATGCATAAAGTTAGAAAAATTTTCCTTCTTGAACATAACTGTTACGTGATAATCCGTTTGTGATGTGATTACGTGTCCACATGCATTTTATGTGCTTCCTCTTGATTGTCTTCTCCTGCCCCTCATCATCAAAGTATAACGATCAGTATGCACACAAACATTACAGCTTTTCCTCCTTGCACACGACTTTCTAAACGCAAGTTGTGCCAAAATAAGCCGAAAATCGTGCCCATGCCTTGTTGCAAGTAATCACGTAAAAAAGTACACACAAGAGTCGTTTCGAGCACACAGCACGAGGATAAACTCAGCGCATATCATCGTGTGTGTTCACAGTAACTCTTAGCTTTGTGACTAGCAGTGATTCAAAAAATGCTCAGATTTCTACACTAACCACCCGAAGACTTTTACTAGCAAATATATAATATCTTATTCTTTGTAGGATTTGCCAGTAGAAGCGGCTTATGAAATATAAGTACACTTATCAATAGCATCATCATCTCATCTGGGTGATTATTATGTCGTTGGGAATGGGGATCATTACAGGGCAAGCATTATCAGAATCAGGTATTGGAAAGAGGAGTACTCGTGCAAGCGGATAATATCAAGAAAAAATCAAAAAAGAAAGACTAGCAAGAAAAGAAGGGGAGAAAAAAGTGTAAAATTTATTATCCTTCGCGTAAAGTTGTTGTTGCTGAAAGTGAGTGAGTAGTGGAGTGGTGGAAGTGTGGAATTTATTATTACGTAAATCATGAGATAATAAGTGGTTCAAAATGTCGTGGGAAATTAGCTGAAAATTAGAAGAAGAGACACTACCACCACCACCGCAGAGTACCACCACTCTGATTATCTTGATGAAGGAAGACCTATATTGTTGCACTTTTACTAAATATCCTGCCCCATGAAGTGGAACGGTATATATTGGTGTGTGTGTGTACATTCTATGCATATTTGAAATATGTGTGGGTACGACGGGCTCGTGTTCGTGGGTGCTAATCAATTGTGTTGATTAGTGCACAGCAGCTGCTCATCGCTGACCTTATTATCGCTTTTGGGATGTATTTCCCCAACTTGAACTCTTTGTTGTCGTGCTGCTTAAAAATATTATATAATATTTAATTTTCATTCTCCAAAGTTATCGCTGACATTTCTCTCATGTGGCGACATTCACAATGAGTAAAATGAAAAAGATTGTTGAAATCTCATCATGTGGACCTCCTCCTGAGGCAGGAGACAATAATGCATGGTGGTTATGCTTATCTTCAAAAGTAATCGATCCTGGTTATCTAAATTTCAAGTGGGATAATAACATGGGAGCGGTAATAACTTTTATGTTGGATTTCAATCACAGTTGTGCTACCGTTTTTTCAAGTGGCTATACACTAAGCTGTTACGAGAATCACGTCTGAAGAGAATACCAAGTTGTATGAAAATGTGACTCCTTTCACTGACCTCCCTCTTCTGTTTCCCACATCCTCTCCAGCCAGATTATCTTGCTGTGTAATATTTAGCTACTTGAGCCCTACCTGGAAACTTTTCCAAAATTCGATTTCATCCCAGTGCACCTAAACCTTGTCAAAATATTTTAAGCAAGCAACAAAGAAGCTACAGTGGTCGGCATTCTGCATTCTAAAATTGTAACAACATTTCTTAAAATTCTACCAAATGTAATCAACGCACGTGATTGGTCTGCAAAGAAAAACGCGACAATAGTAGACAACATAGTGATAAATAATTAAAATGGCAATCAATGTGAATGTAGTGACCAGTTGACAGTCGTTTCCTCTGGGAATACTCAGTTGAAAAAACTCGCGTGGAAAAAGAAACTGGAGCTGTGAGCGATATAAAGTGGAATATTTATTGCTCACGGGATACATACCGCCTTCGTGTGAAAGTTGTTGAGAAATAAGTACTGAGTTGAGTACATACGCGTTAGTGCTTTCTCCTCCGTTCAAAGAGCAAACATAAACTAAAAGTAAAAGCAAAAGGGAGAGGGAAAACGACAATTTCCAGAAAATACTTGAGAGAAAGTGAAGTATGTTGATGGAAGCCATGCAGTCTAACTGACACGTGGGCTGTTGTCCTCCCTGAATTTATCGCAAAGCAAAGTTATTGTGCGCTGGGTGCTTATCGTTTGCACAATATTATATCTTATATTTACCAAATAAAAAGATTTTTTAAAAGCATTAACAGAGGATCAATATTATGATTGTCAGTGCATAGCTTTAATACATAATTCATAATTTACGTCTTTCTCTTTCTAAAATTCCAAAAAATCATTGATCGGATTTATTTGAGATAATGTACCACCGGGAATGTGCAGCAGTATTGCTTTTTTTAAAAATTAGTCACTCTTATTCTCTCTCATTTTAAAGGTTCAAATTTCTTCTGTGTTTTCTACTCTAATTTACTTCGCTGACATTTACTTCTACTTCATGCAAAACATCATTCATTGTTCTTGAAAGTACAAACAGAACTGTCTCTCGATTACTGGTACCCATCTCTGCAATTTTCTGACTCAATGTCTTCCGACTGATTAACAGTGAAAGAAATTAAACAGAGCTGGTAATTTGTTTCAAAATCTGAAATTCTTCCTTTCATCTCAAATATATTTAATTGCCATAAGTAAATCGGTTGTGCGAGAACATTTTTTGGATGAAATAGTTTTCACATGAATCCTGTCATTCTGCTGTGATTTTTGCTGTACATCCAATAATCTACTATTAATCGATAAAGTGTTAAAAGTCTGTTCAACTTAAAAGTAAGTGTTTCAAGATGATGTTCACGGGGTCGCCAGCGCGTAAGCGAACTTCTCAAACTTCTAGCACAGCGCGTGGTAGAGCCGGAGGTACTACTCAGAGTGAAAGGAACAGTGGAGAACCGGGAACAAGAACACGCCATAATTATGAGGTATGCTATATGTTTTCTAGTTTTCTTCACTTAACGACTGTAATATTAGTAATATATTATTTGAGTGTTGCTGATAATGTTGTAATAATGCTCGGTATTTAGATTTTTGTGATTAAAAATATTTTTTAAATTGCTTCAGAGTTGGTTTTACAGCTCAATAAAATAGCGTGGAAATTAACTCCGCATATATATGAAAGTTTTCGCTATCTCTACGGAGTAATATATGAGCAGTGGCATGCTTTTTACGAGCACATATGCTAGTTCTCCATCATAAAAAGAAAACAAATCTAATTTTCGTTGAAAACTAAAATCGTATCCTCTAGTGAAGAAACTAAAGAGTTTAGAATATAAACTAAGCGAAAAAAAAGTCACCATCAAGAGTATCAGATATACGCTCATGAATCATCTTACATATTTTTGCAGAAAACATTTTCCACCTGTTCAAGTTATCTGCGAGTTTGAGATATGAATCTTGCGTTTTTTTATGTCGTGATCATACACACGTTATATGACGAGGAAAACCAACTACGCAAGTATTTAAGCTGATAGTAAATACAATTTTTTTTTTTGCAATTTGAGTTTCGTAAAACATTTGCAGCCATACATTGTGCCACACTGACGAGTGATGCTCATGAGGTGTTTGTTTCAGAATGGCTTCATGGTTTGTAACGTTTCAGGATACATGGGATTTCGAATCACTATCGGTGAGGTTTACTCGTGAGAGCAAAGTAATGCTTTTTTAAAGTGTGTTCGTTTATTGCAAAACAGAAATAATATGAGCATTCCAATTTCGTTGGGAGGAAGTGATGTGGAGGATGTCGTCGTATTACTAGAAATCCAGTATCATCCATATGGTCTATTTGCCACCATTATGATTCTTTAGTCATTTTTCTCTATCTATCATTAAAACTAACTACAAAAGTGAAATGTAGCAAGGAACGGCCGACAAATAGCAAAAGACTCATTTATTATTGCCTCTTTTCTCTTACTACACACCAGACATACATATAGACCGACATCGGCATATGTGGAAGCGCATACCATACATTATGAAAAAAATTTTTTTTGCTCATCATATCAGTCTTGAAGTTTTTTTCAGTTAATGCATGACTACTTCACTTTCATTTTAAGATGTAGGGAAAAAATTCCTGAAAGCGAAAATGTTTATTAGGTAATCTTTTGCATCAAGGAAAAAGTGTGGCTGCCTAACTGAAATACCAGAAAAGCTGACATGAATAGCTACGCACATCCCAGTCATTTCTCATTTTCCTGAAATTCATGAACTGTAAAACGGGATTGAAAGGTTGGGAAAACGCTTGATAGGCACATATATATCATCGTTACCGTCATAAAGGCTCAATCTTCTTCCTCCACGACTTTGCAATATGCTATTATGAATATTTAACCGAATGCACGCCTTCTTCATAGGAAGAATCCAGAAAACGTGCAAAATTTCATGCCGTTCTTTTGTGAAGAGCATAAAGACCAATGCAATATTTGTAAAAACCAATATCTAAATTATTATGAGTACATTAAGCATACTTGCATAAACTAATATTTATTCATATATCTGTTACCGACAGCGGTGGTGTGGCTGGGAGGAACTCCTCTCGAGTAAAGTGAATGAGATGGATAAATGTTCTAAATGAAAACATGACATGTGCTTACAAATAGTCGCTTCAAGTGGATGAAGCACATAGCCGTGAAAATTTCAAGCAGAAAACGAGAGACGATGCTTTTCGGCCGGTCTTATTGTTTGGGTAGTTGTCTGCAAATATTATAACGCGTGGTTGGTTGGGATATGGTATTTGGGAAATTGGAGTTTTTACTTTTAAATTATTACAGTATGATGGTCTATTGCAGAGCTTATCATTCACCTGTGCGTACTGCTCTGCATAATGTTATGTTTAAATAATTTTAAGTGTTCCTCAAGCGTCAATTTCAATCTTCTTAAGTGACACTGACACTGCTTTGCAGATGGTAACTAAACTTTTTTCATTTTCATGCGTGCATTCTGTCGTGCAAATAATGTCCATGTTTCCAAATTGTTAAAACCAATACAATACATGTTCTCTTATTCTACGCAGAATTTGCACTGTCCAGAAGATTAATGAAAAATGTGACTTCATTTTGAAATAATGGTTGAAGTAACGAGCATGAACATACCTAGCGTATTCATTAGTTCTTTATTTAAGTTGCAAGCTTATTACGAGGATATACTATCACCCAAAAAGAAATTGTGCTGGATATGTGGTATATAAATGAGCTGGAACTTTTCTTCAAGTTTTCTGTCACATGAGATTTTAGAAAAATGATGTCTGTTTTAGCATTACTATAAATACCTAACCCATTTATAGGTTGTAGTATCCTGTAAAAATGTGAATCGTCAGGCAATATAAGTTTTATTCTCGTGTTGAATATCGTACATCCTCTTTTTTCTCAGGTGGAACCCGATTCAGACACATTCTGTAACAAATCAATCAATAGAGTAAGTAAACTTCTGCTAGCCAAATCCGGTTGTCCTGTATTTGTGCCATTCACTCTGACCACTCCCACTTCCGAGAAAATAATCCATAATTACTCATTAGCATAATATTATCATTTTTAAAAGCTAGCAATTCAACTGAAATCTAAAGCGCATAGTTTTCAGAAAGCAAATCTTAGATTTTAGACTGTGAGCATACCAAGGCGTATAATTAAGCATAATGCATAAAGCATCGGTAATGAGTGTAATAATAAGAAACGACGCTCCCTCCCATTTTCGGAACACGTTCTCTGTCTCCATTTTTATTATTAACTGTGTGGAATGAGGAACGCTATTTCTGCTAATCATGCAGAGTGAGTCAGTCAGCGTGAGTGACTGAAGGACGAGGAGGAGAAAAAGTGAAGAAGGATGATGATGATAATGATGACAACATGGCTATATTATGAGGGGGAAAATGTTTTGAACAAGTTCTTCGCTCGTAGAAGACCGATTTCAAAGCGTCCTCAGTGGATGGAGGAAGCGTCTCGTTTTTTTCGGAATGGGAATATGCTATAGAACGCGATGATGACAATTATGTGATGTGTTTTACATGCTCTCGTGAAAACATAACAGAGAGTCTAGAGGAGCAAGCTTTTTTAATATCTAGGATAGATGGATCTCTACCAAAAAAATTATGCCGTGTCAGAGAGATTGGGAGAGAGAACTAATGAAAGGGAGAAATAAGGAGAACACGGGGATCATTGCAACTGTATGATGAGCATGGATAAAATTGGAAGCTTTCTGTTCTGCTCTTGTGGAATTAGAATCCAATAAAAATCTCTGAAGTATCGTAACATTTTGTGTAGTAAAAATATATGGAACACGCAGGCAAGTGGTATAATAGGTGCAGAATATGCTAAATATAGGTGTTGTGGTTGTGTTGGAAACCTCATCTTATGAATGATTAATTTTAATAATATTGCTAAAAGGTAGACAGAGAGGAAAGGAGACGATAAGAAGACAGATAACTGACGTTTACTCATTTCAGTCATCGTGGCTTTGTCTTCTAATCGTTTTCGTTTTCTCTCCCTCCTCCATTTTCTAGTCTCATCGCAGCAGAGAGTTTCGCTGTTCCCGTGTAAAGAGATTATTTTGTGACAAGGAGGAAGGAAGGGGGTATATGAAACTCGAGAGATTGAAAAACAAGACAAGGATCCTGAAAATAGCTTTTCTCTTTTGTCAATACCACACGAGATAAATAAATATCGTTACTCGAATCATAGAGCTCTCGAGTGATGCTCATAACGTGAGTTCGCTATGTTGTTGGCTAATCGCTTCGCTTAGTCGGTCGATTGTTGATTGATAGAAAGCAGCTGGGTAAAGAAAGATGAGAGAGAGAGGATTGAAAGTTGTTGGGGTTTTCGGGAAAATATAAAATTGTTTTCCTTGCGCACGTGAAAACTCGTACAATCAGGTATTTCCTGATGTCACCAGAATTTAACCGTCACAACAAATCGTTCAAAATCAATGTTTCGCATTAGTGAGTACTGTTCTTGATTTATGCTCGACTCATTTTTTTTCTCACATTGTTCGATATAAGACGTGATACCAGCATGTACTTGTGTTGGTTTAATATTAATGGGAAACCTAGATTTCCGAATTGCTTTGCATGTTCCCTCAACATTATCACGTAATCCATCCGGTATTATATCAACTGGACTAAACCTATCATCTAAACCAGATTGGCCATTAGTTCAGTACACGCATATTATATATATGTACTACCATGCACTCATCCCATTCAATAATATTATGTTACTGGATTTTTGAATATAATATTTATAAATTCCTCCTATCATCCTTGTAGTAAGCATTTTTTCGCTTGCTCTACTTGGCTCCGGATTTGTAGAGAAAAAGAAAATTATGATTGCGACAACGACGACGATGATGATGATGACAGGACACGAACACGAGGCACTTTTACTCTTTTCGGGTTACTCGTAGCAGCTTATATGAGCTTCAAGTAGTGTTTCCTGGTTTTCTTATGCGAGCATGTAAAGAGGATGAAATGTAGAGCCAGTAAACATTTATATTATTATTAATGGATCGAATATCTAATAATATCTATTTTTTCTATTGCATATTTAGTTACATAAATGTATGCTTTTCTTTCGAGATGGTAAGAAAAATTATCTGATAGGATCGCTAGGAACACAGCGGGACTACAAGTGAGAGAGAGCGAGAAAAAAATTGGATTTTATTTGTAGATGGGGTGCAAGCACACGGAAAATATTGCTGCAAGTGTATTTACTTTTTTTTTCTCAAATATGCAAATGTACGCGTATGTCTGCATATTAATCCTTCCAATGGAATACACGTCTTTGCATCAGTGTGTGCTATTTATTTGACGAGATCTGCTGGTGTTTTTATTTAGCTTGACTTCAAAGAGAAATGTTTATGAATTGTCATTCCAAGTAGAGTTGACTCTCTCGCTCTCTACAATCGTGAGTGCAGTGTATATGCATGGATGACTGTGATGTGGAGGAGAGGAAGTTTTCATAAAAAGAGGAAATGAAAAAATAATGATCATTTGGTATGAATATGGCGACAGCGAATTCTTCGTTTTCATACCACACCAAATACTTATTTTCTTCAAAGAAACTTTTCCTCTCACAGGAAACTGGGAGAAGTCGTGCTGAGACTTGGATTGAATGAGAGTATCCGGTATTTTAAATGAGGAAGAGTATCAATGCTGGTTAATACTCTATTTCGTCATCTGATTGACTTTTTTATGATCGCTTTTGTGTAGCGGGATCAGAGAAAAGAGAGAAAGTTGAGCCTTGGTGGAAATAAATGCTCCTATAATCAGATGAATCATTACAGCTCGTTTTCTGAAGAAGCAAATCTTTTTTCCCAATACACTTCTTGATGATTGGATGAGATTGCGAAAAGAGAGCATACGTTTGTTTCACGCGAAATATATTTGTAGAATAAAAAGTTTCAACTGAGAAATGTTAAGGAACCCTTTCGAATGCTTCTTCTTACAGACTGTGAATACTGGGGAATGAGCAAAGCTGTATGTAACCTTTGTACGGAAATCTCTTCAAAATTTTTTGAGCTTCCTTTGAAACTCATTCGAGTAATAATTTCTTTTTGAGCAGCAGACGTCCTCCATCCACGTAGTTATGTTATCAATGAAAGTTAATTTGATTAAAATCCCTTTGTCTGGTTGTTGTAATGCGACATATATACGCGTTTGTGTGATTAATTTATGATCAAGTCTCTAGCTTGTAAAGGAGAGAAACTTTTCCTCTAGTTTAATCATTAATTGAATATCTCAGGCCGCACAACTGTGTACTAAGAAGTCGGAGAGTGAATGGCACACACATGTATTATTAATTTGAGGAATCCTCGTGTATTTATAGCTGAGCTTTTTGTTTTCTAAAGTTGAATATTTCTCCCATGATACTTTATTGAGATATGGATAGTTGATAAAAAGCGCATATATCCCTATTTTGTGAGGAGTGTGCTTTTGTACTGTGTGGAAAGTTATGCAAAATGTCTCTTTTTCGCTTTGTTGTTTAAGATGAAGGGAGCTGTGTAGCGTGGTGGCAGGAGGAGAGAATATGCGTTTTGTGCCTTTGGCCGTTTGTTGTGAATGGGAAGGCACTATAACAGCAGCAGCGGTGGGTGAGGAGGATGCTGCCTCTCTTATTCATCTGATATTATATACCCCTTTCTTCCGTTGTATTTGATACAGTCGAGGTTTAGTTGAGTTCCGGGAATGAGACATTCTAGATCACGTATAGGAGGACAAGAGAGAAAAGTTGCACACACTTTTTAATACGATCTTTATTAGATCGAGCCAGATGCCAGAGATTTCTCGTTCTGTTTTGATAGGAGCTTGTGGATTTTTTTTCGGGGGAACTACTTTCACGCGTGGTATTCGAGAGCCACACGAGTAAATTTTTTTATTCACAGTGTTGGTGTTGGTGTTGCAGGTTCATTACACCATCATGTATGGTTTATGCAACTCGAAGCTGTGAGTGAAGCAAGTTGACATCGTCGATTCGTCATCATCAGTTTATCAACTGTTTTTATATCAATATGTTAGAAAAAATATTGCCACACGTGTGCAAAGAAATTGCTTAGCTATGGTAGTGCATAACTCGTTAGGTGTACAGTAAATCCGGGAAGAACCGTTTATTTTGACAACTTCAAAAGTTGATGTGTCATATACATCTTGTGTTGAGTGACAGTCCAAGTGGTTGAATTCCAGGGTAGCTGGCTTTTTGCTAGTAATTTGGAAAATGGACAAGGTAAGCACTGAAGAAAAATTGGATTTCAAAAATTCATAAAACCCTATGCATAAACACATGAGTCATTTCTAAACTTGAGGAATATGTACAGTTCAAGAAAATCTTGCTGTCTTGCTATGAGCCTACTATATTTTCATGATAAATTAGGGATTCCCTCGAGAGGCGTATGTCCCAAATGGATCGTCAATTTTTAGATCATCGTACCACGTATTATGGGTTTTGAGATTATATCGACGTCATGAGATAGTAGAGTACAGAAAACAGAAGCCCAATTTAGGACTACTCGTTTGATTACGAACGAAAATGGGTCTTGTAATTGTGTGAATGCGCATATTAGTAGGTACTCGAGATTCTTCAGAAGTTGGGAAGAAGAACAAGAGCCCCAATCGAAATCAGTTTGTATGCGTGTAAAATCCCAAAAATGTTGTGTAGGATGGTGCACTTGAATCCTCTGGTCCGTCTGTGCTCCCCTCAGTTCCTTACAGAGTTTATTTATGACAATGAGATCTTCATATATCACTACCAAATCTTGTTGCTCCTCTCTCATGCTACTACTTACTAAGAAGCTTACAAGTCGAGCGTTACTTCAGCGTAAAGGATAATAGCTAGAAGTGAAGATTCTTGTTTTCCTTTAAAAATGACTCACAATACTTGATCGTGTTGTTGGCTTACAGAAAAACGTCATTTCACCCTTTTCGTATGCTCTCGCTAACAAAGCCTAAATAGCTTTTAACAGTCGTGGCACACTAAACATGGTAAACCTTCTACTCATGATGATGAGCAGGAAGACAAGATCTTAATAATTGTATGCGCATTGAATTATATGCTTTTTGTAATTTTCCTCTTTAGATAACAATAGGACATTTGCACATGAACTGGGTTTTCACATGTGTTCAAATATTGTGCTAAAATGCAAAAGTAGAATTCACAATTGACAATTTTTCGCTGTCTAATGTGCTGTTTTTATTGTCTGAGGAGACGAGTTACTTTTGTGTGCGTGTCTTTTTATCGTGTATTTTTGTCCTTTGTATTTTTGTAATATAACTTTCAAATGCAAAAATTCCTCAGAGTGACACGTGCTACACACAAAATAAGTAATATGTGACCACATGTGGCGTGGCTCTCAGTTTTTGAGTGAGAACTATACAGACGATTCATAACGAAAGAGTGAAAAAATAAGCTTGTCTTGTGGGAGAAGAAAGTGAGTTCTTTTCTTTTTTTTCTTGTGTAGATTTCAGTGAACCAAATGGTTGAAGCGTTTTTTATAGCTGATCGTAAAAAAGGGAAGGACTATATACATTTATAAGACATGGGTGGATAGGCAGATTATACTAGGCTGAGGCTAATATGTGCATTTATAATTTAGAACAAAACGGGACTAATTTGCTTCATAACAGGCAGATATTCTTTCAATTAGTGTGGATGATTTTTTTATATGTCATCAGTATAGGAACGTCAGCGAACGAGTGTAACTGCTCGCAATTCTACTGGAACAAATTTGTTTTTATTAGCGTTAGAAAGGAATGCAGAGATTTATGGAACAATAAAACTCATCAGGGTGGTAATAAAAACGGTTGTTAAATATAATTTATTAGGTTGTGTGCACAATGATTTGGATGCTGATGCATCGGGGTTTACGAATCTGTCAAAATTTGATTTTTCTGTGAGAATAAGATGAACTGGTTTTCATTTTCTATTTCAATGGTTTAATCGTAAGTTTATTCTTATCGGCCATATAGTTTGTTGATTTGAGTTTCTTTGTAGATGTTTAGACAGTGGTCATGTCGGGGAAAGTTGGTTTGGTTTCAAGCACATAACCATACAGTTAATTTAGGCTGTGATTGGTTCCATTAAAAGGAAAACAATAAGTTCTTTCATGTCGTAGACTTAATTGGGCCGTCCTTTGTTGTCATTTGTTTGTCATATTCATGATATTGCATTCCATTCATAGCTCGCATTATCCTTCAACAAAATGTGCTAATATCATATCCGTTAGTTTTGTTTAGCTTGTGAATTGTATGGACAGATTGAATAAGGTCAGTTTTTGCAGTAGGAAATGCTGTTAAGGAAAAAATTGTGTAATGTGATGTTATTCTTTACGCTAGAGATATTTTCCCAAATGGAAATGATGTAATCACGAAATATTAAGTATGATTCTACCTCTTCCTGCTTGTGCTCTCCAACGTAAATCTGTGTTCTCTTGTATGAGATTTTAGATGCTAAATGGAATAAAGTCCAAGCTGCTATGCACAGTAATAATTGGATGTGGTAGGCATCTGCATCTGTTTTTGACAGCGGGCAACAATTAGTCGCTTTGTCTTTTGTAGCCTCTTTCAGCTTCCAAGAGATGAATTTTATGAGATAAAAACTGTCTACGAGAGGGACAGAGAGAGCATATTGAGGGATTTCATGGCTGAATGAGGTTCTGTAACAACTAGAGTTAATTGTCCTTGCTTGTTTGGTCGATCTAATGATCGAAACGAGTAGGAAAAAATGAGATTTTAATAGGAACACACACGCGTGTATGCAGTTTCATCAACAAGTCTTTATTTTGCTCTGAGGTCGTTTCATGAGAAGTTTATTTGTATTTGGAGGTTGCAGTCTTTTGTACATATCATCGTTGTTCACTTTTAAACTGGAGTTTTGTTTTCTGCTTATTTTGACTAAATTTGTGGGTGTAATTTTTGCTTTGAAACTTTATTGAAATGTACATTTTTCGTGGATAATGTTAGATATCTGTATTGGGTTCAATTTTTTGTGAAAACTTGAAAATTGTATAGTCGTGTTGCTTATAATGGAGGACTTTTTTGTGAATGCTTTCGGGCCACTTGGTACTGGTACTGGGAAGATGTGGAACAGCACTGGAGAGTCTCTTCTTCCCCCATTGCAAGCACCGAGTCATGGGAGTGGTGCAAATAATGCTAATGCTAGTAGTTCGGGTAACGTCAGTCCCTCCAGTCCTAACAGATTGCGATCGAATGGAAGTAACGATCCGTTTCTTGATGTAAGTGTGCTGTTGTGTTTTCAACGCTTTCTGTTTCGTACGCAAAGTAGGTGTGGAATTTCTGTCATTACTAATTTCTATTTTGTAAAAGTGGATTTTCAATGCGATTAGCGATCTACAGAATTTTGTGATATGATGCATTTTAACCGGTAATTGTTTCTCTGGAACAGGTACGTGTGAGGAATCCTCATCCGTCCAGTTCACGAACAAACTCCACCTCCACTTCCACAGGGATGAGATTTCGTGATATTGAAGGTGAGCGAATTGCATAACATTCCACCTGAACCAAATGATATGACTTTTGTATTTTGTTGAAGATTTGGACGAAGAAGATTTCACAAGTAGAGAGCCGCCACCTCCCCCTCCGCCGCCGTCAGTAGGAAGCTCAGTTCCTAGCGCTAGCAGCAGCTTGAGTAGTAACGTATTTTTCAATATCGCTGGACGACGTGGGGCCATCAAACACCAAAAAGTACATGAAGTAAAAGGTCACCGGTTTGTAGCAAAATTCTTCCGACAGCCAACATTCTGTGCCTTCTGTCATGACTTTTTGTGGGGATTCGGAAAGCAAGGATACCAGTGTCAATGTAAGCAAACTTGTGTCCCAATTACACCAAATTAATTACTTTTAAAGGAATCACGGTTTGAAATAAACAGTTGGCTCAAATGTTGTGGAACGCATCATCGTTTTAATGACTAATGACTTCCACGAGCTCAACCCACGCACTATAATGTAGTTTTCACTTGGATGCTTTCGAACTGTTCTGAAGTCATGTTGCGTGAGTGCTCTCTGGTGATGTTTTCGTGTTACACTGCTTTAGCAATTTCAAATCTAGTTTTAGAAATTACCACAGTGTAGCGCTTCAAGTTTCGAATCATCTAAAAGCTTTCTCGAACTCCAAGTCGAGAAATATAGCGTCAATGAAAAAATCTTTGTTCTGTTTTCGTAACGTAATGGGGTTTGGAAGAAGATGTTGTTAACTCATAGAGATGACGCTTCCTTCGTTTTGCTTTTCAGTGTGCCAAACGTCGGTCCACAAAAGATGTCACCTGAAACTGCTTGGAAAGTGTCCCGGTTCTGGGAAGGAATCTCAAAGCACTGTAGTAAGTTTACAGTCTATGCAACGTTTATGGTGGGTTTGGTGTACGGTATTAGTGAAAGTAAGTAAACTCATTTTATTTCTTTTACACTTTCAGTATCTCCGAGAAAGGTTCAAAATCGATGTTCCACACCGTTTCAAAGTACACAATTTCATGTCCCCAACCTTTTGTGATCATTGCGGCTCTCTGCTGTATGGATTCTTCAAGCAAGGTCTTAAATGTGAAGGTATGTGTCTGCAGTTTAGTATTATTTTATCAGCAAATTTTCATAGTAAAGGAATCGAATCGTAAATGCATAAACATGTGTAAATTTCATAGACGTACTTTTCATCCACTCAGAACTGTCACACATGAACACGACTTTTGGTTAACATGAACAGCTTGGAGAAGATAGCTTGTTGTTTGATTAATAGGCAGCATATAAAATGCCTGAATCATTTTCCGTTTCTCTACCCAACCCCACGGCTTCAAGCATTAAACTTCCGCAAATTGTCATGTAAAAAATGCATAAACAAAACTCGCTAGTAGCTTGTTTGAAATGTGCTTGAAAGTTTGTTGCTGTTTGTTGCGCTTTTTCACGATTCACAGCGGTTGTTGTCTTTGTATCCGATTTCTACGATGGAACTAGAGTGTGGTTTTTTGAGTCCAAAAAAATAGAAATTGAGCACCCTGCATACTGACTGTATCAACATTACGGCATTCCATTCTCGTGGAATCGTATGAATGCTCCGAACCCCACAAATACCCTCACACCAACTCAAACTACTTAAAAACCCTCAAGAATTAACTCAATAAATATTATGAGAATCTGTCACAGAGCCAAAATGACAAGTTTCGCATCACACGCTCTCTCTGACAGTTCTTTGGATTTCTTCGATTCTCTCTGCTTTGCGAGGAGGAAGTGTTTTATACTGCTTCTCGCAGTTATGCGTTTAAAGTGACAGTGGAGAAAAATAGATGATCTTTGGAATTTCACTTTGAGAATCTGCTAAAATTCAATATACAGTCTGATGGCAAATTATTATGTTGGGGAATGGCGAATTATTTAAGAGTTTGGAGTTCTGAGTGAATTTTACTGTCACATTCTTGCTGATTTGTTTATATTTAAAAGACTTGGTTGGTTTCTTAAAGGTTCGTTTCTAATATTTGGGTCGATGTTCCCTAAATTAATAACAGTATTTACACACGATTCTGTCTATAATTGACAGGCATTTTATATCTGTATTTTGCGGAAGTGTGATGGTTAATTATTTATGAATTTATAGACACAAATACTTTGTGAAAATCATAATTGTCCTAAAGTAAACGAATCGCATCATTAGAATCGTGACAAAAGAAAAGCATTAACTCAACTACAAAGTGTCCCACAACTTATTACATAATCATTCGTGCAAAATGCACGTGCCTTCTGATTTTCTCGTTTTGTTTAAAAAGACAGAGGACTCTAAATATAGAAGCACACGGCTTGTCTTACCTAACCATTTTATTTTTAGCGAGTTTTGATGTGATTTGTGAAGGGTTGGTCTTTAAACTTGGCCTCAGTAGTGTTCTTCTCAAAACGACATGCAATATATTTTTGCTAAATGCAAAATTTGTATGTAGGTACACCATACCGTATCCAGAGATTAGGTGGCTGAACCACGTACCGAAACAATAATGGCCCACTAAATTTCGATTGTAAACGCGTTAAAAGTGAATGTTTAGACGAGTAGTTTATGTGTGTACGTGTATGCAGCGCATCCGACAATGTCAAGCGGTATTTAGAGAGGATATTTGCCACAAAGATCGCGGAATTATAGATATGAAAGATATGTGGAAATGGCAAATGTTTCTATGTTTGGCAACGGTCCATCACCCATCGCGTGCCTTTCGCATCTCGGTTGATTTTCTCTGCTTCAAATATATTCTGGAGTTGCATGGTTGGTAACTGACACTGTCCATTTTTAAAGTGATTTCAAGTAAACGCCATAAATTATCATAACACTTGCGCGTTTATTCAATAGATTAGTCGTATCACTTAAATATTTATTTTAAAGAATCGCAAGTGGAAAAAATATGCACAAGCGAGCGTATAAATCAGTTAATTATCACCCAGCAGTTATGTAATTTTATTATGAGCATGTTTTTAGTATCCAGAAAGATGAAATGGTTCTAGAAAATTTTGTCTCCTCACCAATGCCAATTTCACATTAAAAAATTGCATTTCCCGTTTTCCCACAGCATGTGCTAATGAGATTGAGGATGGCGTGGAAAAAAACATGATTTCTCCATTAAGCAAAGTTAACTCCCATTCATGTGACAAGATATTAGACTGTAAAATTTTATTTTTGACAGATGAATCATCATTATAAGCAATAATAACTCAAAACATGATGTAAATATGCTGCTGTGGAGTGAAGGACAAGTTTACTGATAACAGATTTCCATATTTTATATGCATGTGTGACTTTCTCTCTAATTTACTCCACAACCGATTTGTGAAAGTGTTGAGAGAACTATTCCGAGAAAGGATATTCTCCATTTCATGCCCAGACAGTGATATAAAACACACTATTGTTTACTCAGCGCTGTTTGCTTGTAAGTGACTTCATCGACTCCATCACCGGTACGAAGTCCATCAGGTACGCTGGTTAATGACTCATGTACACGAGCATGGTAAATTCGTATTTACATGCTTACTTCCCCGAAAGATTGTAATGTTCTCGCATCTGTTGATATTCTCGTGAAAAGCGTGAAGGGTTACTATCTGATAAAGTGAAGTTTCCAGAATGGGGCGATTCAACAAAGGTTCTTTATGATTGTCCACAAAAGCAAAAAACCAATGCGCATAATATCATGCTACAAAATGGTTAATCTCCACATATGCCGCATAAATTGAATTTTACAGCGTATTATGAAGTCAAAAGGTTGAACTCATCAAGTACAATACCATATTGCAGAAATGAATGCACATAACCACAAATTTATGAATGTTCAGAACAAGTGTAGTATATAATTTAGTAGCCTTTTGAACTTGAATTTTCCGGCAATAAATCTCGCACTCTGTAGCCCGTATATACCTAGTGCCAAAAAAAGCAATATCAAAATGCCCTCGTGTGTTACCAGATTCAAAGTCAAGATAACACGATCGCTAGCCTATAAAAGATGAAATAATGGAAAAACAAGCCTGAACTACTAAATCCAACACGTTACGTCCATAAAGTACACAGTACACATATCATGTTTCTGTAAATATTCCCCACGTATCCTCCCATTACCTCATGTAATATCCACCTTCTTTGTTCAGATCGCTTGCGTTCATCGTCTTCCGGAACGGAACATTTTTCACACTTCTCATTTTCACGGGTATAAATCAAGCACTGCAAAATAAATGAGCAGACCACATACTCTCAAGGTATTCGAATTTCATCAGTTTTCTGCCCACTGTGAATGCTCATTTAACGTCAAATGTGTCTTGCAGCTTTATGAATAATATAATTATGACATGAGCTCACACATGTCCCTGTTATTGGAAGAATATTTTTTGGCAAAAGATTTCAGCCAATTACCTTGATAAATCTTAATGATCCGTGGTTAATTCTGAGAACAGTTCAAGGCGTGGGGTTACAGACGGAGACGAATGTAATCTAACCCGATCAGGAAAAGTGATGAAAGTAGGGAAATTTTTCAGCAACAATGAAAGATCGACTTTTAGAGTCAAATCGATAAGGATCTGTCAGAAAATAGGATTTTGCTGGCAAACCCAAGGTGAGCTTAACAGCAGCAGAACTTATAGATCATTCGATAACGCGGCTGCGCATGTTCGTCCAAGTATTCATAATGTAGCAGTTATTATATAGGATTTTATTCATATGCATATGTATATACAGAAGATAACTCAATGTCCCACTGAACACACTTTAGATTGTGTAGGCTGGCACTCAAGAAACTAGACTAATTGTTTCAAAGATTTGTGAAATGTGTCCTTGAAACCGGGATTATAGTATTTTTTGCCTTAAATTCTCACCTTCTGTGTGCAGCATGCAAGTGCAGTCACACACACGGACAGATAAACATTTTAGTGTCAAGTGGATATGGGACGAAATGTTAAACTTGAACAAAAACTTTTATCTTTCGAGGGAAAGTATCCTCCAACAACAAAAATTGAAAACTTACGAGAGCAGATATTTGCAACATGCCTCCTGCTGTTTTCGTTTGCTTTCTTTTGAACATTACGTGGGAATAATCATATCAGATATATAATGTATGAAACTTTGAAAATCAGAAAAAAATTATCTCGAGCGTAGCATGTTTTTGAAACGCCAAAGTCACAGTGGCGTGCAACCAGCAAGATAGACTGTTGCGTTTGGAACAAATGATCATGATCATCGTCAATCGTCATCCTCACTTTGCACATCACGCTCACTACTGTTTGGTGCGTCTTGGAACAACGGATCCTCTATAAACCACAAGTAAACATTTTAAAAATGAGAATCCTCAGTCTAAACAGAGAGTAGCGTGTGATGCAGAACAGTTGCTGGTAAACGGGGTGATACGCGCAGACATTTTGGTTGTATGCCAGTTACTTTGTATATTACTTCCCCACAGTTAAGATGTTTCTTCTCGACCATCGTTATGGTTTGAGGAGTTGCTTGAAATCTTTTTCGCTGCTCTTTTCAGTGGGACTTTCCCATTTGACGTGAGCAGTGTGCATGATGAAGTTATCCTGAAGAATTGCTACTAGTTAGTTCCTTCCACTGTTGTGAACACTCAAACACGAAGTATACAGTTTTTTTTTCGAAACGAGAATTGAAATCAAATTTTTACGAGCGATTTCAGTTCAGCTTTACACGATAATTGGTTATTTGTTGTGTCGTGATAATTATTTCGTGTGTGTGTGTGGGGAAATGTAAGGAGAAAGCATTTCCCCACTTGTTTGTACCTGTTTAATTTTAGTAATAAATTGCATGTGTGCACTAAAAGAGTTTCTCAATGTGACGGTAAACTTTGTTTCAGTTGTGCTCATACTGACTTGAAAACTTGTAAATATTTCGTGAGAGAATGCCGTACCCTTTGAGCAGTTCGAAGAGTTATGGAGGAGGTTCCAGTTACTCCTCCATACCATCAACCTCATACATACCTGGATTCAGCTCAATGCTTTTTGGTAGCAGCTTCTCCACTGGAAGAAGCCCTTTGTATAGTAGTTCTAGTGCTGGTAGTAGTTTGGGGCTTCTTGGACTGAGCAGTTACTCTATACCTTCTTATGCGCATGTGTCGCCCTATGCGGCAGCTTCCAGCAGTTATGGCAGTTATGGAGGGTATAGTTCTTCATCAGGGCCAAAATCATATTACTCGCCGCTACCAACAATATCAGAACATTCCAGTGGAGGGCCTG
>JAQIXX010000975.1:0-42185 GCA_034700605.1 Willowsia nigromaculata
TCACCAGGGATTTGTCAGAGTTCACCAGGGATGGCAAGTCCGTGATCCCAAGGCATTTGTAAGAATTTCCATGTCCGGATTCCGGATTAGAGTATGCATTTTTCTATCCAAAATACATAAAAGTATAGCATACATACATATTTATTATTATCCTTGCGTGAGCAAAAGTGTCAAATTTGTGGGAACGATGGATTCACAAACTCGTTTTCCAGAACTAAACAAGATGCCCCCAAACCAAAACATAGTCAATGCTCGTGTTGATTCTGGCAGAACTAAATTACCATTTCAAGATAGTTATGGAATGGTTTTAATAAAAGGAGGATGCAAGTTATCCTAAGAAACACTAATGACTGCATCCATGAAGAAAACCCTATCCAGCATCCTATTTGGATAAAATGATAGCCTTAATTGAAAACAATACAACCCTTGGAATCCTTGAGCATAGAAAAGACAACATTTCTGTCTGGTAAATAATGAGTTTATCGAATGGCGTTTTAGATGACCAGAAAACGAATTTGATATGAGTGATTGAGCAATAGATATTTGTGGGTGGATGCCTACACATTGAAAGAAAGATTTAGCACGTTGATAAAAGCATAGATCGTCATGTCTGTAAAACCACATATTGTCAAGTATTGATAAAAACGTGGGAACAAGTAGAGATAAACTGCTTGAAAATAATTTCCTCCAGTAAGTCAACGTCTTGCCAGGAGAGCATATAAAGTTGTGCTGATATCATCCGTATTCAACTATAACTTTAAAAATTGTTTGTTTTGGGCAACGAGAGATTGTTCCATTAGGTAAAAAGTTTAGTTGACAAAATATTTTCTGGAGAAAGTTTATTGAGGAGGATTGCTACTGCCAAGGTTGGTATACAAAATCTAAATAAATGGTTACAAATCTAAATAAATGGTTACAAATCTAAATAAATGGTTACAAATCTAAATAAATGGTTACAAATCTAAATAAAGGGTTACAAATCTAAATAAATGGTTACAAATCTAAATAAATGAACATTTCAAGTTTTCAACTTATTTTTCAACTGAGTATAATGTGTGCAATTTATCAGGGGTTGGTTACTGTCTTGATCATCCTATCTGTCCGATTACTGAGCTTATAAAAACCTTGCTACTTATTCCAGTACTCTTGTCGACTTCCAATGGAAGATACCAGTTTAAAACCTGAGGAAAATTTCACTTCAAACAATGGGTCGTCTTACAACCATGATTTTGGACCTACAATATTTGGAAAGTTTGATTACCCCATAGTGCCAATATTTCTGATGTGCATTTCCATTCTTGCACTTCTCGGATTGTTTCAATACTGCAGAGAAAAACGTCGCATAGCAATATATCAAGAGTACATTGAGAGGGAAATACGATTAGTGTATATTGACGAACCGGTAATTACTGTTTAATTATATAATTGAATGGTCGCTGTTTTTTAAATAATAATTATAATGTGTCTCACAATTTGTTGCTTATGATAAACAGAGAGCTGCTTTTGCAAATGCTGTAAGAAATATTCGAGATGAGGAATGACCCAATTTCAAGATCCAATACAATATTGTCTTTTGTAATGTAAATGATTCTGGAACAAGTACAGTTTTTAATTTTAAAAAATAAATGTTAAATAAATAAAACTTACAGATTTTAATTGAAAATTAATCTGCTTGTTTTGCTACAATAATGCGGAAATCGCTAGCAATCTGAAACCTAACTTTCATTGTCCGTACATCCTTGGAAGTATTCAATTGTAATATATGCATTACATTTATTAGAATTCACTTCTGTGTAAGATCTATGCGGACATAACCACGAGCTTCTAATTAGCACCAAATTAATTAAAGCACAATTACCCATTTATACCAAATGTCACCATCCATATGGGTCTTAGGTTTCAAAACAGATTACATAATTGTCACATGTGTATGCATAAAGAATCTGGTCATTAGCGAATACTTAGAAGATTATTTTTAACAACCATGCCTGCTACACATCATAGAGAGAAACTGAATGCTGCATTATCATTGACTTCCACATTAACTTAGTTTTCGAAAGCTATAACATGTCTCGCCTATTAAACAAGAAACGTAGTAACAATGCTGGTTTATTACGCAGACGGACTGTAGGATTTTTGCACTTTTTTGTTTCAAAGCAGCATCACATCACGTGACTTTTCCCAACTTCTCCCAACGTGACTCAAATTAGAAATTTCATAGGAAAGCATGGGATTTTATGAACGTTACTACCACTGGAATCCTAAGAGTTCTCAATTTTGCCAATGATCAGCACTTTTCCTATCCATGTTAACGGGGTACCTTACCTATCCTTGTTATGCTTTGGAAAACAACATAGCGGGGATAGGATGCGTAGCTCCGCGTATCTGATTAACACGGAAAGGTAAAAGTGCTTATCGTTGGCAAAATTGAGAACTCTTAGGATTCCATTTTTTAGTATAAAAGCAAAATTTTCTGCAATGTGATCAGAATCCATCCGTTTATTCTTATTTTGTTCTGTCATGTAATGCCATTTCGTCTCGTAGGAATCTTTTTCAGACACTTGGAAATGCCTAAGAGAAGAACATCAGACAAATAAAACAGTGTATGGAATAAACATCTGCCACATGAATATGCGTAAGAAAATGACATCAGACACTTGCAAAAATCTTGGCTTTGGGGAGGAGCTGTACAATGCATGCATGCTATTTGGGCTAAATAATGATGTTTTACAATGATACAAAAACTGTTTTTTTTAAATAAATTTTGCAATCCGGTACCATAAAATATAATAGTTAGAACTAGTGTAGGGGGGCTAGAATAGCTAGTTTTCTGACTTAGAATTAATTTACAAATCCTGAAATTGTAATAACTAGAAAGGATTCTTATTCGTCCTTCGGATATGCATGAAAGATTGTACCCGCTATAACTTTTTTGCTTCTTAATTGATTTTGAAGCGGTTTGTTTGTAATACATAGGACAAATATCGGGCTCAAATACAAATACTAAAATTTCTCAAAATCTCCTAAAACGTAAGTGTCAGACGTTTATTTCTTACTCTATTGCGTTTGTCTGATGTTGTTCTTATAGGCATTTGCAACCGTCTGAAAATAACTCTTTCGAGATGATATTTTATAATTCTTGTTAGTGCTCTAACGGAAACAAACGTTATCGTATGTGACCAAAATTTTGTGTGTGTACTTACTTTTCAAGGGGACATGCTATGTATAAATTTCACGAAAATCGGAAACTGCGTAGGTTGATCATGGCAAGGGTCACAAGAAGTTGCTCATTAATGTCCATCGGTATGCAAAAAAACATTTCGATGCATTGAAATGATTCCCACACTTTGCATCATAAAAAACTGGGCCATATGAGTAAAAACGGAGCGTTTTTTTACCTCCATTTCCGACAAGTCTGACGTTCCTGGCTCAGGAAAAGAAAGTTTTTTTTCCTTGATATACACAACTTGTCATGGCTTCCTTTCACTGCCATTTGTTTTTTGTGAGTCCAAGGGAAAACAGCAAATGAAAGTTGATCTGATATTTGAGACAATTTTGATACTAAAAACACATTGTATTCCTCATCGTTTAAAATTTCATCACGGTACTTCAAATATTTGTTCTTGAATATAATAATTCACTTACTCCTCCATCCCATTATGCTCCTCACAATTCTACCAAGGATCAGCATCTAAATTGGTGTCGTCTTTAGACTGGGACTCCATAATTTTGGTGCGTTTTTCTGACTATGAATTTTGCATCATAATCGACTTTTTTATGTATTTGCTGCAAGAAGTAACAATGTTTAGGCAAACCTAAAAAACTAGTTTTAAACTTCGGTGGGAACATAAAAAAAGTGCGTTTGTGCAGCCCCCACAACAAACATCAGATGCGCACAACAACAGAAGCCAAGGAGGAGCAGAACACAACTTTAATGGCAACCGGTGGCATGTACTTCAGGCCAGTATCATACTGGAATTTCCGACTTGATTTCGGAAATGCATTATTAATGAGCTTTAGCTTCTTATTGGTTTATCTTCGTGTCCGTCGGTCTGTCTGTCTGTCGGTCTAGATGATATCTTTCGAACGCGTTATCTGATTTGCTTCAAATTTGGTGCACGAGCTATTAATTAGCACCAAATTAGCTAAAGCCTAGTTACCCATTAATGCCTGGTGTCACCATTCATATGGTTCTTGGGTTTCAAAAACAGATTACGGAATAGTCACATGTTTACGCTTAAGGAATTTGATCATTAGCGGATACGTAGAGCATTATTTTGGGAAAAAGTTTCTTGCCCGCTTAACTAAAATGAATTCCACCTCGTATTGATTATCTTCCCGCTAATCGTCATTTTTTAGGTGGAAAGAATCCAGGCAGTCAGGTTCACAGCTGGCAATTGCCAGCTTTTGAGGCCATTCTGATGGTGTTTAGTCAATTTTTCGACAAAATAGGCGAGTAACAAAAATTGAAAGCGAGTAACAATAATTTTATTGTTGAATATAAAATTAAACCAAATTTAAAAACTTTCTATCGTGGCAAATTAAAAGTTTATCGTTGCATTTTTCAGTAAATAACAAAAAACTGGTTTTTAGACCTAAAAGTCATCAGATCGGCCTCAAAAGCTGGCAATTGCCAGCTGCAAGCTGCCACGTGCCAGCTCCACCACAGCTGGCAATTGCCAGCTGTGAACCTGACTGTCATTCATTACGGCAAATGCGTGAGAATACAACAAACTGTTCTGTTTCAAAATAAGACTGTTTAAAAAGATTGACGCATACTTTTGGACACAAGTACAAAATTTAATTTTCGGAAGGTGATGATGTAAAATATGTATAACAATGTAAATTTTTGTAATGAATCTAGGGAAAACTGCAAATCATTGTATACAAAGAAGTCCAAATTGAAACTATGAATTAATTTGCATATAGTTATATATATATTATTATTATATAAGTAATTGTTGGCTTGCACTACCCATTGTCTTTCTCTTATTTCAGAGTCACTACATATAAAATGCACCCAAGCACAACTGTAGTTATGATATGTATTTTTAAATTTTACTTTATTTTAGAAAATGCTTTGCATAAAATTAAGAAAAAAGTGGAAACGGAAAAATTTAGGCTTGGTAAAGAATTCTCCAGAAGAGATACGCAGTAAAACTGAAATATGAGATAAAAATAAACGTTTAAAAGTGAAAGTATAAGCAGCTTGTGTTTTCTGCACCTAGACTAGGCAAGCGTGTACCTCTCGATTCAATTCGGTCAATGTGTAAGCTCAGCTATCAGCTCAGTAAGGGTTTCGCCTTTTACCTGAAGAAATACAATGGAAGAAAGAAGAGTAAGCAACCGAAAGCATAAAATAATGCAATTTAGTAGCTTATTAAATTATCCAGCAAAATATACTCCGATCTATCAGAAAGCTAGGTAATATTCTCTGTCGCACGTACGTTTACAAACACATTTATCATTATACTGAAGTAACGTACATGATATAGAGCAAGTTGTATAATACATAAGTAAACCACAAGAATCACTGTCGGTTTCCTTTACATTGCTTTCACTGTATAAATCGTGATGGATCAAGAGATTGTGGTCTTTGAGATACCACCAGCAGCTGTGATATTATTCTGTATCGCTAGTCGGTTGCCGTTGGTTGTTGAATTTACGTGCTATAAAGGAAAGTAAGAAAAATATACTACTTCCCATTATCCTCCTGCCTGATCACAACCCTTTCCTATTACAACATGACAGAGTACATTTATGTGAGATTTAGCCATCCATTGATATGGATTGATGCTGATCTAATTTGAGATGATGTTTCATGGAGTTGTATCCTAGTATGGTAGCGAAGGATCACTATTTCTCCCTAACCGAACTCCCGACCGAGCAATAACTGCAAGTTCGGTACGCTGTCTTTGAAAGATGGTTAAAACTGTGTAATATCGATATGTATTACCACTTCATTTGTACTGTATACTATAAGTATCGTAGTTGCTCCAGGTAATAGTCTATTCCCAGGCAACAAAAGTGCTTAGGCATATAATCTTCTCCTGAAAGCACATCGTTTCCCATAGTGTGAGGGCGAAATAACACGCTTGTTGCTATTCAGGTACATGATAGGGAAAGTTGTCCATACATGATTTTATTTGATAAACAAAAGTTAACTTATATCTATTACCCCATCAATACAGAAGCATTTTCTTACCAATACTACTCTCAAGTATCTAAAGAAGGTTAAAAAGTGTGTGGGTACAATGCGTGGTAGGGAAAGAAAGGCCAAATTGTTCACACATTAATGACCACTTATTCACCCACTAGATTTTTCAAACATTTAAAGTCCAAAATATACCATCCAAAACTTATGATGACGACTTAAGATAAACGAGAATCCAAATGTTGTTGAATGGGCCCACAGCATTTGTTTTCAATATATCTGCTCAAAATGGTATGCTATTGTGCTTATCGCTATCACTACTACTAAACTGGGTTTCCTCATTCAAATCGCATAAATGTTCCACTATGACCAAGCTGAATGCTAGGATTAGATAAAGAAATCAAGAATATTGTTGGCACATGTTAATCTTTGGACATGTGTAAATTCATTATAAAAATATAATGACAATTATGATACTTTATTACCGTAATTCCAAGAAATGGATTAACCCTTCCGGCTTCTCATTAACTCATGTATCGGACATTTGGCAAATGCACTAAACGATATGTACGCGTATTATGTTTCCAGCACACTAATAATATTTGTTGAAATAACAAAGCGAGCCCAAGGATTAAAAGTATTAAAAAAGTAACCGATACATCGAGAGAGGTTTGGGAATTATAAAATCGATGCTTTCACTGGTTCAATGTCTTATGCTCTGCCCAACGCATGAATATTTTATTAAATAAAAACTATACAATTTTGTAAACGATTTTCAAGAGGGTTTATAAAGGAACCTTGAATATTTATTTTGAAACAATTTATACAAACTAAAACATTGCTGTCTTGAGTGAAATCATTCTCAGAATATTTTGTATGTTATACTCACATAGCTTTTCACAGAATTTGCTATTTTAATATTCTGTGTTGCTGGTCATGTGTGCTAATTGTATACTGCGTATGATACACGTGGAAAAGGTTATTGTTATTACCTTCAAATGCAAAAATGATTGTACAGTAAGTGTACATTCTTAGTAAGCACTGATTTTTCTTGAAACGAATAACAAGGAAATGCTAATTGACAAGCAAGGAAATTTTGGACTTAGACGGACTGACTGTCTAGAAAAAGAAATGGCCTGTCGACTTACGAATCGGTTGCCTATGTGAAGGGGTTTAGATCTTAGATTACGCTTCGGACGCTGGAGAAGTAGATAGAATTATCGAAAAACAAAATGGACATGAGCGCTTAAGTGAATTACGCTTAATTGAATGGAATATAAGGATTTACACACTCATGTGTAACATTTGTTTCAATCAAGTTTGCTTGATCCCGAGTGATCAATCGGATTTAAACAATTCAAGAAGCAAAAGCTTAGATAAAATCAGAAAAGATATTTCCCATAGAGTATTGCTCAAAACAAAACAGTAAAATGAGCACTGACCAGCAACATTTTTCACCAAAGCACTTGAATTATTATGCGAATGGTGGCCCATGAAATCTTTAGAGGGTACTGTTTACCATGCATTTACTTTATGTTTGTTTAGCAATTCGGCATTTAATTTTTATTACAAGCACAAGTTGTACGCGTATCGATGAGGTCAGTAAATCAATAAACTGTAGTTGGCAATATCTACTTTTATAAAATAGTTAATTGCTTGTGATTGCCTAAAATTACTTTCATGGGCAAATACTGCCAAAATGGTAGTAAATATTCGCTGGCATTTCGTGTTAAACTAGTGACGCCAAACAAAAATCGGAAATTCCTGTGCAATCTGTCGTTTTGCGTAATGATATTTTTTCTATACGTATTCATCCCTAATGCATTTTTTCTATGATCTACGGCGCTACAAGTAGAGCACAAGTGATTCTATTACTTTCTTCATGAATCATGTGGCACTCCCATTGTAGCTGTCTTCAACCCATTTTATTAATTTGCTGTCACAGCTGCCCTAGTCGGTCTGATTTGATGCGTGTAGCAGAGTGTAGATGAAAAGTAGAAAGTGGATGACAGCAAACACGCCCTACTTCTTCAGAAATTCATACACATACAACAACATAATCATCATAGGCCAACTATGACAGCATCAGTGAACAAGATGATGATCATCATCTGTATTTGTCATCTAATATATGTATTTATGATATTCAAAAAGACATAGACTCATACATTTCATTACCAACATGTGCCCTTTGCAGTAGCAATTTTCACTGCTTGAAATATAGGGAAAAGTTGAAAAAGAAAATTGAGTAAGTTTCCAAACACAAAACCTAAATAACATAAATCAGCACAGCATATAGCTTAAAATGTTTGAATGCAGTCAAATCGGTCGACGATATGTTGTGTTGCATGTACAACGTTGATGCGACAAGAAAAATTTCTCCGCATATCAGCTTGCCCCATGGACTAATGTATTTAAAATACGAATAAATAAAGTATAAGCATAAAAATTAACTCGAATGAAAGGGCAGTTTCAATGATATGACTTGGATATTGAATAATAGCATGGCTGATTTGTGAATTTCTTTTTGTTTTCCAGGTTGTACTCGTGTTTAAACTCAGTATTGCATCACTGGTGATATACTTTATAGACGCTTCTTCGTAAGTTCAATTCAACTAACATTAAAACTATTTAGATATATTTACCTAACAAACTCTAATAATAAATTTGAATATTACAGAGATGCAGTAGAAAAGTGTCAAGAGTGGAGTCAAAATATAACGCAGCAAATTGATTTAGCATTCAACATATTTTTCATGGTGTACTTTTTCATTAGAGTACGTGATTCATTTTTAAGCTAAATTGTTTTTAGTTGTTTATCACATATTTGTCGTGTCATTGTAATTGGAAAATATGATTTCATTGTTTTCAGTTTATAGCAGCATCAGATAAGCTATGGTTCATGTTGGAGATGTATTCATTCGTGGACTACTTCACGATCCCTCCGTCCTTTGTGTCGATCTACATGGATCGAACGTGGATCGGGCTTCGGTTCCTCCGAGCTCTGAGACTCATGACTGTTCCTGACATCCTTCAGTATCTCAACGTTCTCAAGACATCAAGCTCAATCCGTCTGGCTCAGCTTATTTCCATCTTCATTTCGGTGTGGCTTACGGCAGCTGGAATTATTCATTTGGCAAGTCATTTCAAATCCATTGATGCATAGCATGAACCAATCAGAAAATATTTACATGGACATTTGATATAGTTTGGTTTTTTGTCATTGGCTTATGAATGTATTTCAATCCCAATTCGCTAATAGCTGGAAAACTCTGGAGATCCTTTTGAGTTTCAAAATCCAAATCAGATGCCCTACTGGACATGCGTCTACTTTCTCATCGTGACAATGTCTACAGTAGGGTACGGAGATGTATACTGCCAAACGGTGCTAGGACGGACATTTCTAGTCTTCTTCCTGCTCGTCGGTTTGGTAAGCATTGCAATTTTCTTTTTTGTCCCAGATACACAATTTTGTGACCTAATAGGTGCGATCAATAATCGAGAAATCGACTATACGTAATCATCAATTGCCTCATGGTGATGTATTGGCATGCTAGATTCTTCGTAAAAAATGGTACATTCCGAGATATGTATGGCAAACAAAGAGCAATCCAATCCCAGCATACAGTCTAGTAATAAAAATGAATCTGAATTCATCTGTCCCTGAATTTATTTATTTCATAATGATAGAATACGATGATGTACTGAGTACTGAAAACAAAGTTGGTAGAATGAAATGAGAAGTTGTGAAGATAGGGACAAGAAAGTAATTATTTATAGTCACCTAATCATGTTTTTTAGAAAGCTCAGTTAGTTTTGTTACTTTGATTTTTTATGTGTCAGCCAACCAGTCAGTTTCCTCCACACTCTAAAACTGTTTAGTTAACCAAGGTCAACTCATTACAGCTCCAAGCAGCTTTATGATTGTCCATTAATTATTATTACTCCTTTGAAATTAAACATGCTGTTCAATAAAACGTTAAAAAACAAGTGGAAGGGGCTATGTAAGTTTTACCTACTGTATACATATTCTGTAAATTCGTCAAAATGGCATGAAACCACACACTCAATTAACAGGAAGTCTCAAATATCTCCTATCAGCATTGTCTCAATTACAGAACAACAATCTTGAACTTGATAATAATAATTCGATTAAAACTGTAGTTAAAACGAAAAGTAAAATAATTACAAATACATTTATTCATGTTATCATTTCTCAGCTCGTATTACTACTAGCGTTTTTTGGGTAGATGTAACAGTTTTTACACCTGAAAACATACAATAAATTTGAAGGTAGGGGAGTGAATCATTTTATCGGAGATTTTTAAGCAGTTTAAGGACCTGGGTATGAGCCGATTTGTAAGTTTGGAACAGCTGGTAGTACAATGTTGGTTTTATTGCAGCCTCGCATAGTGTAACATATATACGCATTGTTAATTTGTTGAAAGTTTACTGAGATATGAGTACTGAATGGCACGTGTTCTGACTTACACATAATATCATGCATGCTCAAAGCATTTCCGTAGATCACCAATTCTAGTCATGCAAAGCGTCATAAAATAATGTACCCACACTTAACCTGTTATTTAGGAATCACGCAAATAACAATAATATGAATATGAAAAACAAGAGGTGAAAGCGTAGAGGGACTTGACCGATTAAATGAAAAAGCAAGTAATCGAGCAAATGAGCAAAACGGTATCATAAAATTTGCAAAAATAGGTGACATAAAAGTTCTCCTTTGGAAGTTAAAAAAATAATAAACCATATAATAAAACGTTAATCCGCCAAATGCAACAGTAACATTGCCGTTAGGTGTACGGTTTTAAAGGGTGTTGAGTTTTTTTACTTTTAGAAAAAACCAGCTTCATCGCAATAATTAGTATTTTCCGCGCTGTATCATAAACCGCTGCTACTTTTGTCATCATGCAGACTAGATTAATAAATTTTTATAATACAATGATGAAGACAAATAAATGTTTAACAGCTCTAGCTTTAATTGTTTATAAATCTTCTCTTTATATCTCTGTTATCTCAAGTTTCTGCATTTTACTTGCAATGAAAAGCAAACTGCATAATATTTGAAATAATTATTAGTACTTCCATTTTTGTTATATCTACATAATATAGACCACTTAAGTTTTCATCATATTACAGTAATTAAACGTTTATTTTTTGTTGGTTCCTCTTTCTATCTCTCTCTTTCTCTTTTATTAATCTTTATTGCAGACTATGTTTAAAGTTTGTATTTAATAATTAGATCCATAATTGTTTATGTCCTGTTGTTTAACTGTATTTTCTGTAACTGCTAATAATGTTATTTGACTTTATCTGCTGTATGTCTGTGTGGAACGACTGACCTCTTTGACTGTATGCTGTTGCTGGAGGAGTTAATTTTCCTCTGAAACAAAAAAGTAAATATTAATTTAAATTTAAATGCATATCAGTTTGGTACGAATATTCGTTTCGGGTCATTGTCACAAAATCACATATTGATAAAAGTAAAACTTCTGTTCGTGTCTATCAAGAGAATTCCAAGAAGATTCATTTGAAGAAGTATTGTTATTATATATCTGAGAAATGACGAGTTATCATTGTAAATGGGTGAAAACTACTTGATTAATCAGTGCCTAATCCGTAATGTCATACTTTCTTTCCTTCACGTCTCACTGTGTAATTCATATGTAACCGAAAGCGTTTTGTGGGTGTAATTTTTTGACAAATGTTTTTTCACGAATGTCCTCTCTCTGTTATTTCTATTGCTTGGAAAAAGGCTGTATTTGCAAGTTGGATTCCGGAAATTACCGAGATTCTTGGTAATCGGCCCAAGTATGGTGGGTCCTATAAACAAGCCGGAAGGAGGTACAGTTCCTATACTCATAATATATCATCATCCTCTTCTTCTCTGACCATAGTATAACTTACTATAATAATATTCCTGATTGAGCTACTACTACTTTCAAATAATTTATACTATGATAATGATTAAATCGTTGAGTTTTTTGTCCTTCTAAACCAACTTTTATTCTTTGTTTTCAACTGTACATATCTATATGCATTATGAGTTGATATATATATAATCCGATTGCATACGATTTATATTCTTCTTAGTTTACAAATTGTTATTAATACATCTTAGTCAAAACTCGTAATGATTTCCTATGCCCTTGCGAACAATTGTAGAGTAGTACCGTTTTCTAATATATATATATACTATACTACTATATACTATCACAGTTTTATAATATCTTCTTCTCATTCTTAACAATTATATCTTGCTCTGTTCTTACTTTAGAGTAGAGACATAATTTTGTCGTGTATTCACTACTTTTACACGTAACATCGTAAAGCGTAGACTTGGGTTGTTACAATAGAGTATCTGCAATTTACAATAATAATAATAATAATTACTGTATAGTCACTTAATAACAAAATCCATTCATATTATATACTTTCTGCCAAGCAATCTCACAGATTTTTTTCATTGATGCGATCTATGTTGTATGTAACTAATTCCAATTTCTCCACACATAATGTCAAAATGAGGAAGGGACTTAAAAAGGAGTTTTTACAAGTCAAGTATTACAATTTAGGCAATTTTTTTTCAAACTGTATACTATGATTCCTTGCAAGATGTTTTTGAGCAAATGTAGTTGCTCCTCACGCTGAAGTAAACAAATTTAATCTCACTTTGTGATGATAACATTACTAACACTGATATAATTGACCCGAAGCAAGCATTAATTAACTGTACGTTAGATAAAATAATAATAACTGCGTAGAGCATGGTGGCGTATAACAATATATTTTAGTCTCTTGTGGTTGCTCTGTACTAGTAACGTGCTGGATTGTCGCTAAACTTTTAGTTGGCAGCGTTAGTTACGAATCACTTGTTTTATTCAATTAAGCTAATTAGCTGCTATATTCATCATAGCTTTTAATCAGTTGGCAAAATGCATATGAATTAGTGTGTTAATCTGATGGTACTCCTTACATTCTTCACAACAATGATGATTCATTGGAACATGATTGAAGCAAGCAGGTCCACAAAAAGGCTTTGACATAAATTATTTATGTGTATATATAGTTGGTTTGCATGATGAGGTTTCAGGGTTTTCTCCGAGGTTTTTGTGGTTGTACTCAATAATTCATTAGCATCAACTTTTGAAACTAAAGAAGAACTTGTGGCTTTAGTTTCATCCGACAGTTTTTGCTCCTTAATTCGTAATATCCATAGCTATTCATGTGTGTGCAGTGTACAATTTCTTTTTCATGTGGTACTACCTATTTCCATGGTAAAAACTGGCAAATATAGTTTTTTTATATATAGACTGTTGCGTAATCAATCAGAGACACGCAGCGATGAGTTTCACCTTCCAACTAAATATCCTTGCTAAAATTAGATCAATATTAACTTCACTTTATTTAGTGTGAATGGTTTGCAATTTGCATTACAAGCACCACAATTTGTACCACTATTTCACGAAGGATTTTATTATGCCTCATTTAAATACAGTTCACAGTTTAAAGCTCACACCAGAAACGTCTTTATGACTAATTTAAGCCATTATAGCAAAAAAATGCAAGTTTCCAGAGATTAGAACGTTTGTCGAATGCATGGAAGAGATTTAAAAATACATCAGCTTTTTAATTTTATTATTATCTGTGAAAACAGAGCTAGCTGCCGTTGCCGCACAATCATAATATAATTGTTTAGTAGAGCCATCAAATCAATAGTTTGAATGAGTTTTTATTAATTGCTGAGGTAAGGTCAGCTCTTCAATGGCCCAAATTTTATTTTATTATAAAAAATGCAACATGTTATAAGGCTGCACCGCATGTACAAAGAGAGTTTCATTTCCTGATAGTATTGAAAAAAATGGGAAGTGCAACGCTAATTTTAGTCGTTCTCTTCGCATTTGAAATTAGAAGTTGATCGTACCTTGTGTAGTAGTAAGTAGGTTTGTCTAACATTTTTTCTTGTTTTTTGTTTGACTAATTCGTATATTATTATCTCATTATTACCATTTGTGATGACGTAGTCAAGTTTCCAGTACAGCTCTGTCAACGCTATGCCATTTTGATGTATGAATACTTATGATAATCTATCATCAATGTGCTACCGAGATGATAACCGCCTTTTGAATGATTTCTGTTGCATTTGCTGACCCATACAAACAACTGAATATAAGCAGTAAACAATACTTTTAACGTAACTTATTAACAACTAATAAATAATAAAATAAACATCTAAAATATATGGCAAGCAGGCTGTTTGGCTGACGACATGTGTATAACTTACCTTTTATCCAACCAGGCTAATTGATTTTTTTACAAGTCATGGTATAGCATTGCTAGAGCTAACCGTAAACGCAAAGAAATCTGAAATTTTTTATTTCTTTATTTTTTTCCTATTAAACTATTTCTATAATATACATATATATTATACTCGGTAGACTAGAAAAGGTCGTGAATCTAACGCGCTAGGCTTCCGTCGTTCCACTGCTATATTTGTCACAACTATTATACCAGTAAAACCATTATATTTAGTAATCGAATAACCTACATTGCTCGCTGTTATACAATTGAAACAAAAAGATATTCCCCTTTTCGATAGGAAGGCAATAATTACCAACCAGTACCACTTACTACTATTACGATGGTGTATGGCCATGCCATTCGGATTATGAATTGAAATTCCATTTTACAAAAAAACAGGGAAATCGCAATCACTGAAATCGTATTACCATTACCATCATTATAATATTCAACAATGGACTAATAATGTGTTTCTCAAGATCAAAATCAAACCTTTTGTGTATGTTGTACTCTCTGTGTCTTATCTCTTAGGCCATATTTGCGAGTTGCATTCCGGAAATCATAGATTTAATCGGCACTAGGCCGAAGTACGGTGGCACCTTGAAAAACGAGCGGGGACGAAGGTCAGAAAACCCTAATACTACAACTACTAACTAAGATAATGAATCTAGATGTAACATTGACATTTATTTGTTATTACAGCCCTTTGCCCTTTTTGTTGTTTTCGGTTGTCGTTGTTGTACGTGTTTAATTATCTATTGTTGTCTGCACTGCCAGTTTTTGTATAAAAACCTCTTTACTACATTTTTTCACACTTTTGTTGAAATTAAACCATTTACGCTCATCATTTGCTGTCATTTCTTTTCTATCAAATTTTCAACAAAAATGTTTTCACTGCCAGCAAATATCACCTCCCAAAGTTAAGTGTGTGCGTGTGTGTATGCAAGCTCAGTCTCAAAATATATTATCGAGTAAATGGTCTAGATGAGTGATGATAGTATAATATAATATTATTCATTTCATGGATGAAACAAAAATGGACATTTATAAATTACGAGAACGAAAATCAAATTCATTCTTTACTATCTTTACATAGATTAGAGTAACTTACCAACAATTAGCATAGACATTTCTTTTAGCAAATTTCTTAATGAGACATAATATATCTGTAATAATATACTGCCATTAAAACATCCCCCGATGTATAATAATAGTGTGTAGTTATTTATTTTCTCAATGGTAGTTTACGCACGGTAGATAAAATCAGCCAGTGGTGTAGCTCATTTTTCATATCAATAATTTCATCACATTTTGTTTTGATTTATAATGCAATATATAATGACCATATTATTGTTTTCTTGTTTTCTTTTTGGCTTGTGTGTACTAACAGAATAATTTTGTTTGTTAAGGTGAAACTAAGTACATATTTCTAACACAAACTAACATCGTGACTACTATATGCAAATAAGTAATTCATGGAATAAACAGCATCAATATTAGTGATTTTCTGTATGTATTCAGTAAAATTTCAATTCGGATACAATTACTCGAAATTTGTTTCTTATTATTATTAATAATTCTGATTTGTCACAAGGGCAAATATTGACTGTTTGTCCGAATGCCCTGCTCGATCTATACTCTTGTTTGAATTAAAGATGATATGGCCTGCACGCACGTATATCTTCTATCAAGTTTCATACGGATAAAAAGACTTTTCAAAAGTCTAGAGTTTGATTGTAAAATTGTATTCAGAAAATACGATCAATAACGATCAGTACAGTTATTTTGAACCCGATAAATGGGCAAAGAGTGCACATAGTGCAGCAATTTTAAAGCATTTTATGCTGCAGTTGTATTTCCTCAATGCATAATATAATGAATGATACGTTGACTGTAGCTTTGCATTATCAGTATATCGACTACTATAATATGTCATCATTATTTCTATGTACTATTATTTATCTTTAATTTGTCAATTTATTCAGTTGAAATATTCGATATATATAATTTCACTAGCGTATTTAGTAGTTTGTAGGTAGTTTCTTATAGTTCTCTGGTCAAGAAGACGTTTAATATATAGCAACAGGTATTCATTCAAGGTAGCTCAGTTTTATCTCAAGGTAGGCATTCAGCAGCAATTACTGACTATGCACATGTGAAAATCTATATGAAAATTGTACATCAGATTAGTCAGATCAGAACACATATACTATGAATACATACACGCATTCCCGAGAAGAATATATAATTATATAATAACCGTAAAGTGTAGCTACATGCTCATCACAAACAGAAAAACTTTCACCAAACACCCTGCTTCAGCACCAAACTTTCTCTGTGCTTACCTTTGTGTGCAGTAAGGAGATTTTACCGTTTATATGTCTTTTAAACCGTTAACCTAAAACAATCAGTTAACTCTCACTCAAGCTGATCTGCACATTTCCAAATAGTAAGTTTTGCCACTTCAACCATAATACTGACTTAATACATATTCTATTTGAAAGCATATATTATACTTTGTATCCACCAGCTTTTTTAGAGTCCAGTGCTTCACAGATACTATTCTGTATTTGATATTATAGTGTTAATACCTCTTGTGTACAAAATGTATCTGTTGTCTCAATAATTTCTCTTTTCTCACACAGATAATAACGATAACTATCTAAATCTTTTAAACTTTAACTACAACAATACTAATAAAGAAATGCGACAACATGATTGTATATTTTCATAAAACTCCTCTTTAAATAAAATTTTGATTAATTGCGCTTTCCCGCTTTTTCCTATCCACCTTTGCATTCGTAATCTAGACGTAAAGTAACATTACTGTACTTTTTGTGAATTTAATTATCATTACTAATTCCAGTGAGTTTGCTTTCACGTTAGTTTGATTTTAAGTTCATTGTTGTAAGTGTAAACAATGCAACTTTATCAGCCCATTATGAATCTCGTTCAAATGATATTTGCAATTTGATAGTAATAAACTTTAACTTTACTAGCAGATTTATTTGAAGTTGCTGATAAATTTGCAGTGTTTGGCAATACTTAATTTATTGATTAAAGCCAAATATTCTTAAAGTAAATATCACACCATATTGGTAACCCATGTCTAATATTTTTCAATATTGTTGGATAACCGTCTAGGCACATCGTCGTTTGTGGACATATCACTTATGAGTCAGTTTCCCATTTCCTAAAAGACTTTCTTCATGAGGACCGAGAAGACGTTGATGTGGAAGTCGTGTTTCTTCACAGGTAAAATGATACAATTTTAATAAACATTGATGAAAACTTATTATCCCCGGATGCGATTTTGATAAGGGATACCCATTGAAGTTGTAAGTGCAAGTGAAAGCTCCTGGTTAAGATTTTCCCAAAAAAAAAAATGTTCAGGTTCTGTTATTTGAGATGGGTTTTTACATGAAGACTACTTTGCGACATTTAAAACAATTGAAGTGATAATGAAATATTATGCTAATGATGAATAATGAATTTCCATACAAGATTTGAAAGTGTGTGATGGAGTGTAAATGTTGTCGAGGAATTTTGCACCAATAGGAAAGAGCCCGACCTGGAGTTGGAAGGTTTGCTGAAGAGGCATTACACAACCGTCAAGTTCTTTCAGGGTTCCATGATGAACGCAGTAGATCTTGAAAGAGTGAAGGTTAGGATGAAGTTGCCCAGACCCTCTGAAATTATGTTACATTAAATGTTACTTTATTTTTTATTACGTATTATATAATACTACCACATAGTTCTCTTTTCGAAAACAACTACAACTAATAATCAATTATTATTAAATGGCTCGCCGTTAATTTTTTTTACGTCAGCTTGTCAGCACTGACGTTTTAACATAAGTATATCTGCAGAATTTTGAGCAGCCTTTCCATTTTCAAATTCAGAACTTATACTTCGATAAAGCAATAAAGCATTTTTTTGGTATTTAACGAAACGCGTAGTTTAATTTTTGCTGCGTAAATGTAGAATGAACGTTATCGAATAATATATTTATTATTTGAGCTGCTTTCATAAATCTTTCTGTACTGTATTTTATTAACATTTTACTACATAATAATATCATTCCCTAATTTCAGTTCTATATACTATTGATTGACTGCATTATTCTATAATATGAATAAGTTATGATTAACCATAATAATAGTTTATTGATATATCTCTATGAACTATTCTAATGATAACATAATATCTCCTCTTCTTGTCTTGCCTGCCATTTCAATCTAATATGCATTAAAAATCGTTGCTTCTCAGCTTGTAAAGTATAACTGAGTGTTATCATTACATTGTATATATATCTATTACCGAGTTTAAAAGAGTTTTTTATTGGGTGAATTATTTATTTTCTTTCTTTCCGTACAATTAATTCTTCTCCAACTCAGGTCCATACTTTCTTTCTTCAAGATATTATGATTTTCGGTTTTTAAGATTTGATTTGCTTGTAATACATCACCTCATCAGCATACAACATAATGATATGCCCAGTTAGTTGGGTTGGTAAAACACAGTTTCTCCGTGTTGAAAACTATTTACAATCACGTATATATACTTTCATCATCTCAAGGTATTGAGGTATCCAGAATAATATGTCATCGCACGCAGGTCTCGATTATATATGCACAAATGTAGGTTATTGTACTTTACCGTCTCGACAACATTGATTAGGGGCCCCAAATATGGTGTCAACTTGAATTCGAAATATTTTTTTCAAATGTGAATTTTTCCTAACAATGATTTGAATTATTAGAAAACCTCCGGATTTGGAATTAGAAGGTCTATTTAAGAGGCATTTCACCACGGTGGAATTTTTCCAAGGAACCATAATGAATCCAATCGACTTACAGAGGGTTAAGGTAATTCAGTCATATAAAACTTAAGGTGTTGTTGTGTTTGGCAAAAAGACAGCTCTTAATGCATATATAATACTATTGATAATAATAATAAGATAATAAGAGATTCGTTTCCTTCATATTACACTTGATATTATTATAGGAAAGTTTAAGTAAATTTAATCATGTTGCAGTATTCTACTATTCTATTAATGTTTATCGTTGTCAAAAATTACATGGATGTCAGTGATGATGGCTGTATAATTATATATTAATACTATAATGTGTATTCGGGCAATCTCAAATTTTCGCAGTAATTTTATTTAGTGTGTGACTTCTTACGTGCTATATATAATATATATTCTGACCTGCAATTTGCCACACAATTTCAAAGCTATAAATATTTCTCTATATTTATTCATAATATCATTACTATTACCGAAATATATACTATATCTCTCTGTCTTTCTCTCTTTCTCTCTGTCTCTATCATTTCTCTATCTGTTAATCTTGTAATAATATGTTTCAACTGTGTATTCGATAATAGAAACTGTTAATGCCCACATCGTCGCATACAAGTTCATAATAATGTTTTATTTCGTTTGTCTCTACCTCTCAATTCAAAGCATTCAAACCTTACTTTCTTTTCGGTTCTCTTCTTTTTGTCTTTCTTGTTTGATGTACTTGGTCTTATTCTCTGTCTGTGTTCATGTTCAAGTGTTTCTTTCGATTTTTTGTTCATTTTAAACATGAATTGTCGTGCCGCGCACTTTCTGCTATGCTGCACTTTACAATTGACAATAGTATCAGTTATTTAAGTGTTTCTCAATATCGTGTTTAAATACACATAAAGTGTTATGTGCCGTGTGCGTTACCTTAGTCCTGTGATTTATTAATAACACTTCTTTATTGATATGTCACTGTACTGTAAAAATTGTGTTCTTGGAAGACTGATACCGATGATCATTACAAAGTCGTACGTGTTTCACTGTTATGTCGTTTGTGGTTGGTTCATAGATTGAAGGGTGTGCGGTTATTCGTAATACCTATGCAGGATTTACCAACTTGCAATACCATTTCCTTGAGTTATATTTCTGAATTCTAAACTTGCCAAAAAAATTGTTGCAAAAGCGTTAAAATACTCGTTGATTGCTACTGTATAGTGCATTTAATGTTGAGGATATTTCTTCCTTTGATCAGTTTTCATCCTATCGCGCATGTTTCACTTTAAAACATAATGTTTTGTTTGCTGCATTATGTTTGTTTGATTTGAGTATCTGCAGCGAGTAATATGCGAAGCTCATTAACGTTTGAAATGAGAAAATAAAGCAAATAGTTTTTTTTCTATATTGTACATAATATATTCTAATTGTCATGTTGTAGACGATCCCTTTCCCTAGTTGAAATAATTATAACAACAAACATATAATATTACATTGCCTAGAAATTTTGCATGAAATGAGTACTATCTATCGTTCGTTATGTCCATCTTAGAGATGGGTTCTGTATCTGCATGTGAAATGATCTTTTCATGATTCATATCAAACAGTATTTTTATGTAAAAATCGCTGTTACTTCAAACCGCTTTAAGGAAAGCAGGCGGCAGTCATTACCTATCTAATTATTATTAGTTCATTTTTACTTACATACTAACTTAACATTTTTCCATCAAGTCTCATTCAATATCTAATATGACGTTATTTTTTTTCCTATCCTACCTCTGATACTCCATTGGGGAAACAGGTTCATGAAGCAGACGCATGCCTCGTCCTCGCCAATAAATATTGTCAAGATCCTGATGCCGAGGATGCAGCCAATATCATGCGCGTAATTTCTATAAAAAATTACTCGGATGATATTCGAGTTATCATTCAGTTGATGCAGTATCACAATAAGGTGCGTTTTCATGTTCAATTGGAAAGAATACGCTTTGCAACTTCCGGTTATTGAGTTGGAAATTAAAACAGGAGTGTACTTGATTGCCTTGTAGGCGTACCTGCTAAATATTCCAAGTTGGGATTGGAAAAGAGGTGATGATGTTATTTGCCTTGCTGAACTCAAATTAGGATTTATCGCTCAGTCTTGTCTCGCACCAGGATTTTCCACTATGATGGCGAATCTGTTTGCTATGCGATCTTTCAAAACCGTGAGTTTCACTTTCTTAATGAAAGTGGCATTAGATTATTAGCTTTCTAATTGCATACATACAGCAATTTATTCGTTTTCAATTCCCAGTCTCCCGACACGCAAGCATGGCAAAATGACTACCTACAAGGGACCGGATGTGAAATGTACACTGAAACGCTTAGTCCATCCTTTGTTGGGATGACATTTCCTCAGGCCTGCGAGTAAGTTGGCGTATAATTCATACTTGTCCTAGTCCTGTGATCTATAAGATTGATGGGTTTATTGGCTAAACATGTATATACAATTTTTACAGGCTATGCTTCATTAAGCTTAAACTACTTTTACTCGCCATTGAAATGAAGATTGAGGATGGGAATGACTCAAAAATATCAATAAATCCTCGTGGTGCTAAGATTCAAGCTAATACAATAGGTTTTTTCATTGCACAAAGTGCCGACGAAGTAAAACGGTAATACCGTCAATCATGTATCAACTGTAAAGTTTATCTCGAAAAATTTTAACTAATTTTGACATTTATTTACGGAATTTATCCATATTTTCAGTGCGTGGTTCTACTGCAAAGCGTGTCATGATCATATCACTGACGAGACGATGATCAAGAAGTGCAAATGCAAGAACTGTAAGTACATTTATCTTTAAATGCTTAAAATAAACACTTTTTTCTCAAGGATTACATCATGGTTGTTAGCTAAAAGAGATTTTTACTTCCAAACCAACTGTCTGGAAATATTTTCTTATTGAGACCATTGAGAGTTGCCTTACATGTTCAAGCTTTAAATACCACATGCATAAAAGTACTCAAGTGATGGTGTGAATCAAGTGATTTTATAGGAACATGTTCCTCGTCAATTGAAATTGATAAAAAACCGAGAGTGTATGCAGATAAGCAAATCCCTCCCTATAAAGATCCTCTAGTGATTAACAGAATGTAATGTACTGAACTAACAATTGTTCTAACGAATGAATAACAAACTTTGGTTGGGGAATACCTAATAATATCATGTTGGTGTATAATGGTATGTTTCGTACGTGAAACTTGAAGACATAATGTGATATATTCATTGCATTGGTAGATATTGGAATTGGAATGCTCATGATGCTGCAGACTTCGGAGATAACAGTTCCAGGTGTACGAATAAATGAGCAGGGTATGCAATACTGGAAAATAAAATTTAGACGTGGGCAATCCTTAATTGTAATTGCGATTTTAGCTTGTTTAGCTCGATTGAAAAGTTTGATCTTAAAATTTCTTATTGTTAATATATTATTTCGTTGCCCTTACTTTGCATCGTTGAGCTGCTGAGCAAGTCTAATGTTGGTTTTACTTATTGTACTATTTACTTTTGGAATAGAACGTGCTTGTTTTCTGATTTGCCCATCATCGCAAATGAAAGTGATGTGATCTTTTAAATGGTGAAATTACATTCATTTTTTACAACTTTCACTCGGTCTAGTTTAAAGTTGTGTTATGCGAACACGGAATCCTTTAAAGAAATTTTTGCTTTATGCTACTTTGTACTATAATATGAGTGAGCTTTTCAATTCTACATATCCAATATACAATTGTATTACTCTTGACTTGAGCATTATTCAGCATTATTTACTCTTTTATTTCACTGACTACAACTTGCCTGCCGTTTTCTCCTTTCTTTCTCTCTCTCTCTCTCTCTCTCACTCACGAAGAACGTATGAATGATGGTGATATTGTCGCTGTATATACTACACTATTAAACCCAACCAAATAAGCAACTAGCAGTGTATCATGACGTACATGCGACCGGTAATATTTTTGTGGAAAGCTAAAGGTTGAACGTAGATTTAAATTAACACCTCATATTCTCATACTTTAGCTGTATACTTACAAGTAGCTTAAACACTGAAAACAAAGTAATAATAATGATATTAATTCCATAGAGTAGCCCTATATCCGTATAGGAAGAATGAATGCTAATATTTAACTCTCTATAACGTTACCACTGACGGTAATTTGTCTCTTTCTCATTCTATGAACACATCTTCCTCTTAATCTACTACTACTCCGTATAACGCAGCTCTCTTCATCTTTTATAATGTACCCTGGTGGTTTGAAATTAATTAATAAATAGACGTAATAATATTAGTAAACAATAATCTAGTTATCTTTAGAAATTGTTGGGAAAACGCACCTCGTAGTCATTCTGTAACGACAAAACACTGAGAATGTCTGAACGAAATTAGACGAGAAAAAAGTCGTCACACAATGACTCGGTGGAACATATATATTACCATTATGTATTCTAATTATTACTAAAATAACTTTTTTTTTGCTTTCTCCCCATGATACAGTGGCAACGTTCAGAAAAGGAGTGCGGGCTGTGCAAGCGGTTGGCCGAGCTAGTGAGTACCTTTTTAAAAATAAATTTGCACCACTCAAATATGAAATATATATCAACTACTAACAATTATAATACAATTAAATTAAACTAATAAAATATTTATGTTATGAAAAGTCATACGTTTATGTCACTCGAAGCACTTTGTGTAACGTACTTCAGAATTTGTTTAGTGTGCGTGATGAGTGCGTACAGGCATAACACAAATGTTTGTGAAAGACAGCAAACCTCAAAACAATGTCGAGTAAATTTTTAATGTTTCAAGACAACCCATTCTCGAGCACTTTTGCCGGGTTTTTAAGTAGTAGTGTGTATTAGATAGCAGTTCATGCATAAAATGTGGTTTTCATCCATTTCCATATTATGTTTGTAGATTGTGTAGTTGTAGTGGTTGTAGATGTAGCCTCGTAATTGTATTTAGATTCATAAATTGTAGTTTGTACACACAGAGTTCTTATGATTTACTAGTTAAAATCCTCGTAGCTCATTGTCAACGTATGAAATCGAAATTTTAATTTATAAACCTAGCCATACCGTTTTAGTGTTGTTGTAACTTTATAATTTGTTTGTAGTTTATAAAGCAATCCCTAGCCCCCTTCCTCCGTGCAATTACATGTAAGTTGTTACCTACCCTAAAAGTGCAATCTCGACGATTGAGTTATATAACATTCGTTAACCCGCTGTCAGTTTTCTGTGTTATATATATGTTTTATGCCAAATATTACTTCGTTTGTTCTTTCTACGTGCGTGTGTGTTTGTGTGTGTCCATGTGTGAAATTATGCTGTTAATTAAGTTAATTAATAATGCAAATAATTGTTTATCTTGTTCTCGTTACCAATCTTCTTAACTCTCTATCTTATAACTGTGATGTCGTTGTTCTATGTGTCTCTCTCTTGTTTTTCCTGTATAGGCGACGACTTTACTCTCTATGCTGGTAAGTGCCTGTCAACTATCTCTCGTCTCTTTCTCTCTACTATAATATCACTGAATCCACTGACTTTATCTTTAAAACACGTTTCTCACCCTTCAAAGAGCAAAGAGTACGAACACATTTTAAGTTTTCCATATCTGTAGACCCGTATGATGATATCTTTTGTTGAGATACGCAATTCTTGCACGTCAACGAAAATTGTTGCCCCAGTCAAAATTTTTATAAATAAAATTCCAGTTCACATCAGAAGTCAAGTTTTTTACTGATACTGCACCAAAATGCCTATTAACCTAAAAGAATCACTCTTACATTTTTCTCACTTTCACACAATCAACACAACTTATCTTACTTGTACACCAAGGTTCATTTATGCAACCCTATGAAATACAATGATACAGAATAATAGTTAGATCCAGTGGCAAAATAAGAAGTGACCAAAAAGTGGAAGGGTCTGAATTCCTGTTTTAGCTTATAAGATTTAGTTATGGACTCAGGGGTTGTCGCGAAGAGAGAAGAAATTTACTGAAACAGGAACATTAACAGAATACGAAATTAAGCTGTGCAGGTTTGAAAGATACTTGAAAGAGTCACACATTTTTGTCGTCATCAATGGTTTTTGCCTCTTCTGTATTTTTCTGTGTGTACATTTATTTCTTGATTGTATATTAAAAGCAAGCGTTTTTTGCATAATTAATATTGCATTGTTAGAAAGGAAGATGGAATGTAAAGTATTTTACAATGTAGTGTTTTGTAAAGGAATGAATAATACATGTATGTATGTACATCTGTGCTATATTGAACTAACAATAATTGCATCCCAGAGAGTAGAGTGTGTAAATAATAATTCTACTATTTTGATTACATCTAATGCATATATGGAATCAGAAGTCGCATAACATCCTTTAATATTTTTCTTACAAAAACTGCTTTCGTTTACTGTAGTTATAGACTCTACTTATGATGAACAGCAAAATACTTTAAAAACTTACTTGAAACTTGACAGTAAAACGTATGTGAAGATTTTTCATCGTTGCTGATTTATTTGTGTAACGTAATTGATTGCATTCGTAAATAATTACATACTATAAGTAGCTTTATATGTATTTGCCATAGGCAAGCACTTACAGGTTTCATAAACGAAAAAATTGGAAATTCCATACATGTTTCAAATGACCTGGAAGTATTTGATTGAGTATCAGTCTATCTAGCATTTAGTATTGTCTGCCTAAATTGATTTAATTATTTACTTGCATAGTATCAAGAGACAATCATATTTTAAGGTCAACCATGCTAGAGAAACATAATGTCATAAATTCAAACACATTTATTTCATATTTTCTTCACTGAAAGTTGTTTTTAGTTAAACAACCCATATAGGTTAGCGTTTGCCATTCGACAAATCAAAATAACAACATGAGTACATCTCCGCAACTTTTTGCACAAATTAAAATTCAAATTATAGATTCATTTTTCAGTCTCACATTTTTACACCGTAAGGTTCAGAATTTGCACATTTGAAAATCGGACTTTATTTGGTTTTTAAAAAAATACTTCGTCTATTCGAATGATTTTTATTCAATAAAACTATGGATGCCTTCAGTTCATATATATCTCGCCACGACTTAACTTCACAGTATATGAACGCTTTTGTAGAACTCTCTAGATGATATGTAGAATGTAGAATATTTTATTCTAGTATGAAATGAATATATTGAATATTACAATTTATTACTGTTCTCTTGATGAAACGCAATATTTACAAAAATGAAGGTGGTATTATGTCTATAAATTTTGTTTTATTATGAACTGTGTTTGTCAGGGGAGATAGATCCATCTCTCAATCCGACTTATACACCCGAAACCATTCCAAAGACGGTTCATATACGAGGTAGCCAAAATCAATCAATTCCCAGCCTAATTCTCTTTTTATCTCTTTTTAATAAAAATATGTGTTTACTCGCAAGACGTATGAAATCTCATTTGTATATAGTTTTTCTTCTATTTTCTCTCTGTTTTAACGTTACGTTTTTGTTTCATCAAGTTCACATTCTTAGTAATATATCATCACACATACTTTGTTTCACATGTTCTTACTTTCAAACTTATAATAATAGGTCTCTTTCTTTTTGCTTGAATGGGCACTATTGCTTGCTATTCAACCACCAACGATTTCACCAGCAGGAGCGTACTTTGGTAACAAAATATTATAACAATGCGCTCAATACTGGCGTTAAAATTTCTGCAATTGAAATGTTATGAATGATGGCTAAGCAATTTTAGGTATTCCAATGTATTTATCACTACTTTTTGTTCGCTTCTACGGGATAACAAACTAACTATATTGTAATATATTTTATACTTATATATTTGCATGAATCTTACTGCACATAACATAAAGCCTTGTTTTTTAGTATGGATCACGCTGACCCAGTGCGGTTCACAAATTTTGGATTGTTTGTATGAAAGACATTGAGATCTACAAAACACTCATGTATGGCTAAGTAATTTAAAAATTAATCGCTAATAATGATATGCTTCAATCATTTTCTCTTCGATGAACCACAATATAGCATCGTTTCACCTTCTCCTTTTAAGCATCAAATAATATAGCAGCGAGTTTTGTTGTTTAATAGTCCGACGCAATCTTTACATTTTTTATTAATGAATAGATTGCAGCGTTTCATCATTGGCACCTACTTAAGTAACGGCTGTAAAGTATGCATATGAAATAGAGTATTTGTAGTGCTATTTAAGTTATAAAATTCGACGTGAAGTAAAGTTGATAGTTTTTGTTTGATACGATATTTTTGGATATCGAGATTTTTGCATCACATTTTGTGCTCGTTTGCAGCATGTTATGTATCATTTTGTAACTAACTTCAACACTAATCCAGAGTAACTAATACTTTCCTTATTCAAGTAGTGCCTGTATTAAATCGAATTCTATATTATTATTATTAGAAATAAGTAAACATTAGTGTATGACGATTCTGACTGACTTACTTCAAACAAAAATGACGTTGACCATAAAAAACAACTTTTCTGATGGTTTCAAAATTTGGAAATTACGAATTGTTTAAGCTACCATCATTATCAAACATTTTAAAGTTTTTTTCAAGACAGAATGTTGAAATCGTTGATTTGATAAGTAGAATTCCATATATACTGTATACTATAATACTTTAAAAGTTTATCGTATATTTGTTTGTCAAACGTAGAAAATGTAATGCAATGCAAGCCAAAATGATAATTGTTTTAGTGATTTCATTTAGAAATAATTATATTGTTGTTCACTGAGAATTGATTAACATTCACGAATATTATTTTAATGGAATGTATGTTTATTTGACAATGAACGAATGCAAAAATAACAACGTTGTTTCGTACATGAATTTTAGCAAACAAATTAGGCATCATTGCACAACAAATATACAAGGTGGTATTTGTGGAAATTGCATGACTTAACTGGGATGAAGTACTATTTATCAAACTAATTGAATGAAATAGTTTCTTGTGAAGGGAATAAAACGATCGTATAACTGAAAATTGAACTTAAAACGATAGATTTTGATGAAATTACAGAAAATGAGTTTGAAGGATGAGGAGATCAAAAATTTAGGAACGACACATGCGACATTTAGTTACAACCTTAAGAATGACACTTTTTTTGAAGTGATATAGTATTACTAAAAACGTGCAGGACTGTCTACATGTTTCGAAACGTATAATTTATCCCAGATCGTATTATATATTTTACAGGTCAAGATACAAATGCACGGGACAGAGTAGATCCAGGTTAGTAATTTCATTTAAACACGTGAACCATGACTGATATTATATTATTCGGTGGTGGAACGAAAGGGCTCATTGGATAATGTGGAAGAAATGAAATCAAATAATCATTATATAGGGGCCTTCGGCATAAACCAGCAGACAGGTAAACCTCGTATGAATTCGATAGCAGGACCTATTGGAAAAACGCCTCCAAAGAAACCTGGTGGAACTGCAGCTGCGGACAATCAGATTGCAGCGAATAGGTATGTTCCCAAATCAATGAATACAATAATACGCAATATTACTGCAATATTCGTTTGCTAATACACATGTGTCCAACCAAACCAATATCGAATTCATACAACCTATTCTCTTTTCATAACTGTTTACTAAAAATGTGAAAACCCCATTACTTCTAATTCACAGAACCACCGAGGAACCAACTCCTCTTGCCGGCTATCACTTATCTTACGAAGTGAAAAAGCTAATGTACGTGTTTAACCTGAATAACTTATTTTGTGTGTTTGTGCGAAAACGTTTTATTAAATAGTTGATGAATACCTCTTACTCACAATTATTACTATTATTAATCATGCCGCTTGACATACATACAACTGTGCAATGCAATGTTACATGTACAAGCTTTCCACTTTTGTGAAAACATTCACTGAATAATAAATGGCATAGCGCATACATGTTGTATGGAATGTCATTCCTGGGTTGATTTTTGAAGTATCCATACTGAAATGAATGTTGTCGTGAACCATGTATAGGCCAACGAATCGTGCCCAGGCAGCAGCAAATGGAGCAGGGAACAATAAAGACAGACAACTTGAAGTAGGAATTGCGGACGATCAAGCGAAGGACTTTGATTTTGAAAAGACAGAAATGAAATACGACTCAACAGGGATGTTTCACTGGTGTCCTGCAAAATCGATTGAGGAATGTATTTTGGACCGGAACCAAGCAGCAATGACTGTTCTCAATGGACATGTGGTTGTATGTCTCTTTGCCGATCCGGATTCCCCTTTGATCGGGCTACGAAACCTTGTGATGCCTCTAAGAGCTTCTAACTTTCACTACCATGAACTTAAGCATGTAGTCATTGTCGGCTCTGTCGACTACATTCGACGGGAGTGGAAGATGCTTCAGAACCTTCCTAAAATTTCCATTCTAAATGTGAGTTCAATGCTTGTCATGATGCATTTTAAAAGTTTCGTTCGCTACAGGATAGATGACACATGACATGAACAATTCACATTTTCAGGGATCGCCATTGAGTCGTGCTGATTTGCGTGCTGTCAATGTCAATTTGTGCGACATGTGTGTGATACTTTCAGCAAAAGTGCCGTCAAATGATGATCCTACACTTGCTGATAAGGAAGCCATTCTGGCATCTCTAAATATAAAAGCCATGACATTTGACGACACAATAGGAGTGTTAAGTAATCAGACGACCACTACCGGCACAGAAAGAACTAGCCCACTGGGCAGTCCTCTAGTCCTGCAGAGACGGGGCTCAGTTTACGGATCTAACGTACCTATGATTACAGGTAAGTACTGCGCTCATTGCTTCCAGCAAGTCTTAACAAAGAACTGCGTTAACAAGGAATTTTGAGGAATACTTGATTTCACGTTGGTATTTGTAGAACTGGTAAATGATAGCAACGTCCAGTTTTTGGATCAGGACGATGATGACGATCCAGACACAGAACTATACCTAACTCAGCCTTTTGCATGTGGGACTGCCTTTGCTGTTTCCGTCCTAGATTCCCTCATGTCTACTGTAAGTCGTGTTCATTCATTTTTTTGCAATTTATAAAAATGCACTCCAATGGGGACTTAAAGATGTCTATCTTTGATATAAATTTTGTGAAACAGACATATTTTAACCAAAATGCTTTAACGCTGATACGGTCGCTGATAACTGGAGGAGCAACTCCTGAGCTCGAGCTAATTTTGGCAGAAGGAGCTGGCCTTCGTGGTGGCTACAGCACTTTGGAAATGCTACAACGTAGAGACCGATGCAGAGTAGGCCAAATCTCGCTCGCGGAAGGTCCCCTTGCTCAATACGGTGAAAATGGGAAATACGGGGATCTGTTCGTCGCTGCTCTTCGACAATATGGTTTACTCTGCATTGGCCTTTACAGGTTGCTCCCTATGTAATTGCCCGCGGATGTTTTCTTCCTTACTTACTCTTACTAATCAAACCAAACTTTTGTATTATTATGCCTATACCATTTTGGGGTAACCACACATGGAGAGTAGTAAAATGCAACGACGCTTTTCATTTAGAGAGTGTTTAGATAAAGTAGAGAAATTATCTATACTATTCGCTTGTATTGCTGGGTAAGTTTACGCTTTGATTCTTTGCCATCCGCCATTGGTTACCCCAAAATAATTATACGTGAGCACGTTCAGTTTTTCCATTAGAGTGGGATATTTGTTGTTTTCAGTGATTACCTTTCTGTAGGAATATTTTATCACAATTTTCAAAATTCTATATACATTGTATTGATGCGAAGTACATGGCTCATGAAAGAGTTTAAGCATATTATATTGGAACGGAGACAACATCTTATATTTTGCTAACTTATATTTGATGCTAAATTCAGCCAGGAAATTCCTTTTGCATGTTCATTTCTCCAGTCAAGAATACTTCAACTTTCACCGGCATCCCCCGTCCCTTTAAAATTCCATTTACTTATGGAGTAATTGATCATTAAAGTAGATTAACCACTTTCAATGAAATACCAGGAAGCATATTTTGGTGGTGCTTCCTCGTATTTATTACAACCCCATACGAGAATGGAAAAACAATTTCAATCCTATCTGATAAAGAAAACATCTTACATAAAATGAAGAATTTTGTGTATTTGTCAGTCCAAATACAAGCAGTAAAACTAACCAGTAACAGGGTTTTCTATCAAATGATTTTCTGGTCAATTTCGTGTGAGGATTATGTAAAGCGTGCTCTTGTATACGGTTAGGCTTTTGCTGTAGATCTATTACTAATGAATCGAAACAACGATGTCATAGGTTCCGAGATACATCTAATTCCCCTGACGCCTCATCGAAGCGTTATGTGATCACCAATCCCCCGGACGATTTTTCTATTTTATCATCTGATCAGGTAAGAATTCTTCATGTTTAGAAGTAGATGTATCCCCCTGATATCCATAAGGAACACACACATAGGTCTAACAACCTTCATACTGCCATCCACGAACACAGTATAATAATGATTATTATAATCTCTGTGAGAACTCTTATTCTTACGTTGGTACATTCAACTTGTGTATATGGGGTAATAAATTAGTAGCAAGTTTCTGCTATTTAACAAGTATACTCGCAGGAGAGTCTTTTTAAGAGAAATATTGGCTTAAATGCTCTAAAACATTTTTGTAGCATTGTTGGTTTAGTACAATTGAATTAAGATGGATGAAAGATGCTGACAAAATGACTCTATTCTGTAGCATAGCATTTCAAATTCTAACTATACCCTAAGAAGAGGAACCCTTATAAACATAAAATATATATCCGTGTTAAGATGAATAAGACATTATTTCAAAGTGTGTGACAAGAGATATGAATTTGTTTATTTGAATGATTCAGGTGTTCGTGCTGATGCAGTTTGACCCAGGATTAGAGTATAAGCCCAACCGCGGTGAAGCAGCAGTGAATGCCATCGCTCCTGCTCCAGGCGGCGTTGCTCCAGCTTCGGTGTCCTCAGCAGTTGCCAATAACCCCATCCCAAATCCCATGAATCCTACTACTACCAGCAAAGATGATCCATCTTGACTATTGCTCTGTAGGGCTCTAACCGAAGGTCCCTATTCCTACATATAACATTCCGAAGAATCAGGAAATTCACCTTCCTACTACTTCATCTGTTCCTACGTGCTCACTTCGTGGATCGCAGACACAATAACAACAAATACTTACACGATCAAAATGAATATCATATCCTCTAAAATTCCTGCTACACCATGTCTCCTTCTTCATTTCGTTCTTTTATATAGTATAAATGTAATGATTGTAAGTAACATCACCTAATGTTTCATGAGAGTTGGCAAGCCGGTAGCAAATTGTCGTCGGAGATGAGACTGGTTCCATTTACACACAAAGATGATTGATTTTAGAGCACAAGCAATCTAGAAAGCCCAGTCATGCAAGATTCATCTAGATATGTTATAACTCCCAACAATCGAGCGCTTGGCTCCGTTCTATGAATATGATGGGAAATTGCATCGACAAAGTAATTGGTTCTGAATATACATACAAATGTATGTGATTTGGGTTTTGGCTCACAAACGTACGAAGTAAGAAGTTTAGATGGGAGACAATCATGGAAATCGGATATTACTTTAGCATACGGAAAAGGTCAAGGTTTGCAGCGAGTATGTATGTATGGACAACAAAGACGATGATGGTCAACAATGGAAAATATGATTGACTATTTCGTTTTTGTGAATGAAGATGTGTAATATTTCTTCGGCATGTTAAATGTAAACTTGGTCGCAGGTTAGAATCCCTACGCTGCTTAATGTTATTGAAAGTCTAACCTTTTGAAAACTTTAAAATTTTTACATAATTATTGTCACCAGCACGAATTTTATTATTACCAGCGAGTACGTTCTCACAATTCATATAATTATGATGGCTCTGGCTCTTTATTCAACAATGTATTTGCTAAGTCAGAGTGGAAAATATTGTGTTTGCAGGCGAGTAAAGGTGTTTTTAAAACAATAAATATTTAAGAACAAACTACCTGTTCGCTAGAAAACACTTATAGTTGAAATTGCCGCAATGCATCTACAATACACATTCAATTTCAATTCTTTTAAATATTTTTGAAGCATCAGAAAAATATATAACTTGTTATTCGCAGATTACATGGTATTTGTGTTGGCACTTCGAATAAGCACAGTATTTTTAATGATTTCTCGACAATCAAAAGTTCTGTAAGGCAATCATTTTGTAGTTATTATGTGTGTTACAGATGTTATAAATGATGACGGTTTTTATTGGTATAGAAACTTGTAAGGGTAGATATTTCGCATTCAGAACTTTTATTGAAAAATCGAAGGACATATTATGGAAATTGCAGATTTGATTTCAGTTATGGTAAAAAAACTACAGCCTAAATTTGTAGATTCATAAATATCTTCCGAAATTGTACCTATTATAACAGATTTTTACAGAATTTGTAGTTTAAATTGTTTATAAATATGCTTTCGACATTTTGTAGATTTGGTGAGTTAGCTCTATTCTCCGCACTGTTTAGGAATGATAGTAAGTCGCACACGGAAGAATTCGGCATCAGTAATGTAGACCTTAGGTATAGCTGACAAACAATATCTGTGATTCTATATTATAGTAGATTTGTATTGCAATATTTTAATGGGGAAATTGTATTATAACATGTGCCACGCGTGGACCGCGAATATTGATTGAAAAACTGAGAAAACTTTGTCGCATTGGTTTTTGTTTCTGATTGAGTAGAATATATCTAACCTTTTTAAGTGCAGCACATGGTGCACAAGCACGTGCTTCAAAACTGTTGGATTGGAACCTAACTAGGTCTATAGGCAGGTCGTGTTACAAATCGATCTTTAATATCGTTAAACTATTTACTGGCAATCATATATGTCTTCAAGCACCAAATCGAAAACGATAGTATTATATACACTATTCATTTTGAAAACCAGCTTTTTAGCTTGTGTAGATGTGCTGCGTTCCAAAGCATAACTGTTCTAGTCGAATCTTGCTTGTGATGTGAGTCCTTAATATTACGGAAATGGAAAATAACCTTAAATTTTTGTTGTTTAGCTATCAAAGGAATAAAATTCATTAAGTTATGGCTGTAGAAAAGACAACAATCATAGAAGATGTTGCAAGTTGCATCTGACGTTAACGGCACTTCTAATGCTGTATTGAATATTGAGATGCGTCAAGAGCATCATCGTTAAAATTCTGCACAGAAACAATTTTGAATCTCAACTGACGAACGTAATCGCTGCATTCTCATTTAGTACATGAGAAATAACAATCTAAAACATGTCTACTGCAAACACGTATAATATATAAATAAACTTCAACTATGCAAATTAAAATGTAAAATACTAAATGTAGTCTAAAATTAAATTTAAGTATCTGAATTACTAGGAAGCAAACTTTCACCCAGGCAGGCCTGTTGGTTTCGACAAAAATACAATCTATTACATAAAATTGTATATATTATTGATTGCTTCGAATCGCAAATTATACCTATCTACATTTAAATATATACACAACTTGCTTACTATAAACAAATACGTTTTTAAGGATACAATTGATACAAACTATAACTGAATTTATACAGCATCTTAGAATCAATAGAATTTGTACTTAATGATTTCAACACATTATGAATGACATATCAGACCATATTACTACATTAATTATTAAAAGCTCTATGATATGCAGGGATAGTTAGAGAGGTGCAGTTTAAAAACCAAAGTGCATACATAATGCATACATTATACATAAATACATAGTAGGTTATAAGGGTAAATTTTCCGGAAACATTCTACAGTTTAATAATGAGCTATTTAATAACATTTTAATTGTATTTGATGACGGAGGTGTTTCAGCCACAATATCTAGTTAGATTTGATTTTATACACTTTTAGGATGTTAATAGACCTGTATACATGTAGTGGGTAAAATGCGTACAGTGGAGCAATGCTGTGTTTCAATTACATGGATGGAAAATATGCCCCATGATTTCAGCGTCTTACTGTGTCGTTTAGTAATTTAGATAAACTTGTTTAGAAATGTTTATATTCTCTTCGTTTATATTTTATTAATAATCAATTTTAGTATGTAATAATTTCACCATTGTTTAGAGCCAGTGGCTCCTCGTGTATCCAGTGCATTATAATGTGCAGTTTGTTTGGAGAACTAGTAGGATACCAACATCAACCCATCATCATAGTTTTATTGTTTTTTGTAGCCGTAACCGTAGTTACGTTTTATATCCACTTTGCAAGTATGAATGTGTAACATGATTGAATATTAAATGTTTTACAGAGAGAAACGTACGTAATTTCATGGCTCATGTTCAAGTTACATATTATTACAATCTTTAAACAAGATTCTCAAGTGTCTTCTTGGCTTTTTGAATAAATATAAAAATTGCCACTCATAGATTAATTTACCGTAATATTTAGTGTTTTGCTACTCTTTTACGTTTTTCCGTCGTACAATAACAAAATGTACTATGGTAATAGTTGTTTAGTTAATTTATTTTTATGAATAGTAATAAAAGACGCATAATACGATGCATGCATGGAAATAATAAAGAAGTTCTAACTCATCGATTCTCTTAAAGCTAATCATTTTTGGTGTCCAAAACAGCAACTTATCTGGATTATTTTGCCTAATGGTTGTACGTTATGAAGAAAAGAAAATCAAAATTTTAAAAAATTGACATTACTTTTTAAGTAAACCACGTAAATTGCAGTAAATAGGTGAACTACAATAAATCTATTAAACATGAAACTATATGTTAAAGTATATTTGTTACAATACCATGTAAACTATATATGCGAAACAATTAAAGTTGTGGAAGAGCATCGCAAAGTTGGGTTATTTTTGTTGTGCACAAGGTTATAAAATGTGACAACAATGACATTTGAATGAGTAATTTAATGTTACAGTAAATAATATTGTCAAATTTGAAACAACACAAGTTTGAGAAAAAAAACGTTTTAAAATAAACGCATTATACTTAAAACCAAAAGGATGCAAAAATATGTTGGCAATAAATAATAAAGTTGTATTTAATAAAAAGAAACAAATTAATAAGTTGACGGTGAGGAATTCCTTCCTTTCAAAACCTTATAGTGCATACTTATTTCTCATGAATGGGCTATTGAGCATTCGTTTCATACAACTGACGTGTGACACGTTGGGCGAAGGCAGTCACTAAAACTTTAAGGTATAATTTGCTTTCGTGTTTTTGCATCGGTGTCCCTATTTCCACAGGCTGAAATAATAACTAATCGATCCATACTTCTCTCCCTCCATCAAGTAAACATGCATCATCACTTGTTAATCTTTCCCTTTCCATGGATCAGTGAGTGAGACCATGCTTATTCCGAGAAACTGAGAAAATACAATATCGGTATCTGTTTTCCAACTTAATTCTTCTGAGACACGATTACCATGTTGCCAGTTGTTTTTACCACCGCACTGAGCTGCAAAATTGTCATAGCAACATTAGGTAATATATCAACTACCCCATGTTTTGGTTGAACGAGTGATATAATTTATGTGATACGTTCTTCGCCGATTGATTTGGGGCCCTCGCGGAAGTTATTTCACCACATCATCAACATCATCCCTATGCAAGACGACTTTCTGAACTGAAAGTTGTTTTCTGTAGTGAACACAAACCCTATATGTGTTTCATTGTGTACGTATGTATTTGGCATTCCTATTAAAACTCAGAGTGAATCATAATATAGCTCGTATGTAGGTGTAGGGGAAATTTGAGATGCAGATACATCTATGTATTTATTTAATTATATTGTCATTGAATCTATGAAATTGAGAATATTATCTTGAAATCCTTTTTAAATATTGCCAATTTGGGTACTTTGTTTGTGTCTACCTAATAAAAAAATTAAACAAATACATATTATCATGAGTAGGAATGTGTATACTGTATACTCTAAATGCAATGCTTTACCATCCGTGTCCTTATAAAACTGTGCTTGGATGAACGTTTCATAGCAAGGAAGGGAAGCGAGTATGAATAGTCTTCGAGTTTGTATTGTAGCCGATCTAAATTTAACGAAAAGTTTCAGAGCTTTAGCTCAAGAAAGGATGCACTCACACTCCCCCGAAAAAAGTTTGGATAAATAACCTGGATCAGCTATACCTACATTTAAGAAATGATGGCGTGAGTTGCAATGCTATATTATGCACGCTGTGCATCTAATGATTTCGAACCGCTGTAACATGTAAATCGCGTAGACACGATGCCTATATACTTGCGATGAGCATGCTCATTTAGCACAATCACAACATCTATTCAAAACATTAAAATATCTCAATGATATCCTTTTAGAGTTATAAAAGGCCTAATAGACGACACAATCGAATATTGAATTCTATCAATGTGATACTATTCGATTCATCCATTCTACCATTAAAAACGTTTCTTCGCCATTAATTCTCGATTATTTCTAGGCTGCTTGTGGATAAGTTGTGATAACCTTAGAGCAGAATGGGAAATATCGATGTCCTTTCTGTATGCATGACAAATATGTTTTTATTCAAAAAAGGAGAACATTTTGTGTCCGTCCATATTACTTAAGTTTATAGAACGCAAGTATATTCGCAGGTACATAATTTCCATTACTAATCGATGTTGTATTAACTGTCAATTTATTACTACAGTAATGTAATAATTGTACGATGAAATCGTAGTAGAGTAGCTGCATTTCGCAAGCGAAGTAGTTGAGTGATTGATACATGATTTGCTGGCGGTTTCCCAATATTTAATTCATCCTAATGGATTCCATATATAAGCACTCATAACTACTATAAATATAATTTTAAGTTCTAATTGTAAGTTACCATTAGTAAAAGTTTTCAATCGGAAGAATAAAAAGAATTGTTCACAAAATTCAAACCTCAGAGTGAATTCTTAAGCACGTGGCAAAGCTTCTTTACTTTTACCAACGCATAGCCAGTTACAATTAGAACTGATGCTGAAAGATTACGCCTCAAGTCTCGCGTCGGACTTTCACATAATTGATATTTGCAATATGCATTGGAATTTTGTAGAAAAGCAATAATCTAAAGCATATAGTTTTTGGTGACGTAAGTTTTCCATGTTGAAATGAAAAACCACGCAAATATCCGAAGAAAAGCCAACAACCCATAATATAAGCATAAGTTCAGAGGACCAATGTGAGTACGTCTGCAATGTACAACTACAAGGATTCTCAAGGATGAGGGTATTTGTGTAATTGAATCCAACCGCATCACAACTCGTAAGCTTAGCTCGTTGCGTTATATTGAAAATAACTCATATCATTTTACTTTTTATGAAATTATCTTCCAACATGAGGAAAAGGAAGAAAAGAAAAAATCAAACCATCCATTTTATTTTTGCAATGATTATGGCAATGCAACTTAATTACATCCGCACTCCCTTGCTTTGTGATTGCTAGCTGATCCAAATGCATGAAATGTTTGATTGATCATGGGTGAATACAAAACAGTAGAAATCAATTACAGTAGTAGTACAATTTTTGCTAGCATTATTATGCTCTATTTAGTACTTGTTCTTCGACAAAGTCGGTAGACATCTATTGTTTCATCCAGTGATTTTAGTAGCTATCCATTAATTTTCATCAGCAGTAAAAGCAGAGGGAAACAAACAAGACCGATAAAAAATAATCAGGCATTGCCCATGCTTAATGAAAGTGCACTTAATATTCCCGAATATTATTTATGCGCATATCATGGAGGAACATTATGAAAATAGCATAGCTTGGCTTGGCTTAAAGTTTCACATGATCGCATCAGTAAAGAAAATAGCTGAAAAGAGCGAATATGGAGTGAGCAGGTTGAGGCATGACATATAAGAAGGGAAAAAAGAAAAAGCAAACTGCAGCAGCTGCAGCTGCCACTAGAGCTTGAGAAGGCCTGAAAACTATATGACCGAGAGGAGGAAAAGGGAATACTGTAAAAGAGAAGAGGAGAAGAGCTTTTTTGGTATCGGTACGGCACACAGACACAAACACACACAACAAACACCGACATTATTGCAGAGCTACTACAAAACTACCACACAGAACAACTTCTCTTCTCTTTACTACTACAACTTCACTACCACGCCATACGTGCGTACGTAGTAAGTGCTCTACGTACGCTCGCTCATACGTTACTTTACTCACTCTCCTACAATCATCATCATCAGTCACAGAGAGTCAGAGAGAGAGAGAGCGAGAGAGAAGTAAAAAAAGAGTTAAGAAGAAGAGCAGGAGCAGCACGGCAATCAGAGAGTTAAGTAAGCGAGCAGCAGGAGCAGTTGTAGCCAAAAAACGGCAGGCATCATCCAAGGGAAAGACAGGCGACGAGAGCAAAAGCCAAAAAAGTTATAAACTTCTTCTCTATCGTCGTGTGCTCGCTCGTCTTTCTGTCTAACATGAGACGGACGAGAAGAAGGAGCAGAAGCAGGGATTTTTCCTCCTCGTCAAGTAGTCGTACTTTTTCTCTCTTCTTGTTGATAGCAAATAACACTAATAAGACATTAACTTCGTCGTCTTGCCAGTAGTTTATACGAATATAGAAAGAGTGGTGAGCGAGAGAGAGAGAGAGAGAGAAAGACGGAGACCAGTAAGCAGCAACATCTTCACATTATATTATTCAATAATGTGCAATGTTCGCCAACATTTGTAAGTGAGTAGCGAGTTTAAATAGAAGCCATCCAGCAAAAAGTATAATATTAATATAGTAAGCGGATAGAGAGCAGACAGATCACTTTTCTCAGTTTACATTGCTTTCTTTATTTCATCTTCTTCCGTATTACGTACATAATATCATGTACATACTTGATCGTCCCAATGGACTAGAAAAACTACCTTGGGAGATGAGATTTTCGTGGCGATGCACTGCATGCGATAGAAGAGGAGAGAAATGCTCCGTTGATAATGTTCTGTGCACTTGCACATAATAATAATAACAACTCAATTGCTCGCGTAGTAGTACGAGTTCAGTTGTTGTGAAACCGCGAAGAGAGTGCAAAAACTTGTTGTAGAGCTTTTTTGAGGGAAAGAGTGGCACATACTGTCCAAATTATCTCTGAACAGTTTACACGGAAATTTGGAATCATTAGAGAAAAGAATTCTGGCTTTTGTTTGCATGCAAAACGCTTGCAATATCCGCCCAGTGACAGGTTAATAAATTGTCAATAAAAATATGTGAATTTATAACGTTTTAGCCAAGTGACAGTTTCACTTCCTCTTCGTCTTGTTCATCCTTAATAAAACGTTGAGAAAAAATTGTTGTTTTCGCTTTCTGATAAACTGTGTGCATACAACTTGTTCGTACCAATAATGTGTGAGCGAACTTTTGCCTTATCTCCTCTTCCCAGACCAGACATGAAAGTATGCATGCTTTCTTCTGGATTCTAACTCATGTGAATTATGATGATCAGGAAGACTCGTCCAAAAATTATTCCCTCATAAATTTCATACGATACAAAAGAATGACGCCTTGACAAGGAGTACAATATGTTGAATGGAATTTTGAATCAAACGAATTAAATCAAGTGTCTTTTTTCGTGTTCGTATAGTTTTTAAAGAGAAAAGTTCCACTGGGCATATGAATCCCACGATTAAAAGTTGATGCGATTCCGGCTAGAAAGCTACTTAAATGATCTGCAGCAGCCAATTCTCATTGTTCCCATTTTTCCCATTGCCGCCGTCCATGGACTGTCAGTTCAATTCCACTGGCATCAACAGGAGAAAATATTTGAACAGCAACAGCAACTGGATGCACTTTCTTCCTCATCCATCGAAGCAACAACATCATTACGAGTAATCATGTTGTTCTCATCCTTTTACCTACTACTACACGAACGAAACAGAAATTTGAAGCCTGATGAACACAAGAATTATTATTCGTCCGAAGAAACACAAGAAGCCAACCAGAGACTTACTCCGATTTCCGCCCGACAACGATTAGCAGACACTTCTTATTACCCGTCGTTAACAAAAATAAAAGAAAGAAGAGATTCTAAGGTATTGACGAATCTACGTGAAAACGACTTTAATTGTTACCATTGTCGCTCTGTATGTAGTAGTTGCGATATAAGCAACGAAACTGACTCCTGTCCAAAGTCTTGCTCGAACAGACGCAATAATCGTATTCATGCGACCAACGACTCATTGTTTTCGGAAAGTAGCAGTGCTGCAAGTAGGATAAATAATAGCATTAGTATTAAACGTCAGAGAACTGATTCCCAGGTTTTTTTGCGGTGTTTCCCCAGCCTCCTCTTCAATACAGTATTCGGCCAGAGTCATTGCCACTTTCATTGTTCTCCGCTTAAAGCAAGTGCCATCGTAAAAAAACATTGTCGCTTGACACAGCAGCGATGAAATACATAATCCTAGTCTTGTGGACGTTTTCGTTATTTTTACTGATGTTCAGTTCATTCCCATTCCGGGTTGAATGTCGACCCACAAGAGCCATGGGTCCCGGTCCTCCATATTTGCCAGGAACAGGCATCATAGCTTCTCCACAATACTCATCCTCTTCCACAGCTTTGGGACTCAGAGCCTCCAGCCGACTGGGTGTTTCCAGCTGTCCAGTTATGGAGGGTCCGGGCTCGCCGGCATCAAAAAGTAATCCCTGGCCTGAACATTACGTGGCAGACATCACAGTAAAGGTATGGGACACTCCACTTGTCCTTGAGGGCATGGCAAGATCTCGAAGTGAGGTGAGATCTGATGGTACATACGGGGTCACATTTGACCTAATCCGAGTTGTCAAAGGGAGTGCTCCCCTCCTGACACGACGAAAACAATTCCGACTTCAGTTCCTAGATAACCCCTCATCCCCGTCACAAGCTGGAAAC
>JAQIXX010000976.1:0-42183 GCA_034700605.1 Willowsia nigromaculata
CTTTGCAAACAACCATGTAGAGAGCCACCATCATGATCATCGTCATGTCATGATCGGTGGATAACAAGGAGTATTCATCACTAACTGCTATACTTTATTGGATCATCACATCACCCATATAGCTGCTTTGAGAGAACGGGTTGAAGTGTTTATTAATATTAAGTATATCCCTGATCCATGATTCAAGTTACATGATTGTGGGAGTACACATACCTTCATATAGCATGTACTATATATCCCATCTCTCATAGAGAAAATCGATTACAGGAGCACGGAAAATATTTAATGTTTCAGGAGAACACGGCATGCAGGCACATGCCGGTACGTGAGAAGCTCTCTGGTCTGTCTACTCTTTTCAATTTGTAAATAATCATTTAATGTTGTTATGCCCCAAAAACTTTCGTGTTCTCACACAAATTAATTCACTAGGATATTATGTAAGTAGAGATAGGCATTTAGGTTAAAAGTGTTGCATAAACAAGGTAAACTGTAGGTACCATTATCATTTTTGCACGGAAGAACATTTCACCATCATCCCACCAAGGCGTTCTTGTTGACGTCCTTCCACTGTTGTCACTCTTTTATCTCTTTTATTGTTCCCAGAAAGAAAAGACGCAAACAGCCTGTGCACCTATTCAGTAGGTATTTAATGTCAATGAACAGCAAAAAGTGTGCTCTTTGCTTCATTCACAAGGTAAAAGGCAATGGGCAAGGGATCAACCCATGTCACGTTATAAAATTGAGCCAAAAGAATTCCAAGAAAAACTACGTGAAATTATCCTCGTAGCCATCCATAATGCCGTTTATCTAATGACGGACAAAAGAAATCTGCATAGGTATTTATCATGGAATGGGAATGCGACACATTCCTTAGTTTATCCCTTTAACGAGCAAAAATTAAGTGTGATGATAGCATCCGCAGACAACAAAGAATTTACTATTTAGATCGAAGCCAGACATACAGAACTATTCATGATGCCATGCAAATGTGCATTTTCCATGTCATAAATATTTGCTTCATTTTATATTCCACCATTCCGACAAGCATTAAAATGCCTTCGAAAATAAAGTATTTCCTGAGTCTCTACATGTTTATGTGACCGCCTTCACTAAACTTCGATTTAAGTTGACAAAAAATATTTTCCTTTTCCTTATTTCCTTCTAGATAGCTGGATTGAATTCTATATATTCCTGTACACATCCCCTTCCAAAAAATGGAAGTTTGACATGTTCCCATATCTATGAATATGTATATTATTACCAAACTTGCTTTTCTAGTTATCTTTTTCATAGAACTATACAAGGAGTTATTGAGGAAGAAATTTTCCATGCCCATTACCATCTATCGACCGTATCATTCTGTTAAGAATTCTCGGGATGGTGGGTATGGTGGTGAAGAGGTGATTGGCTATATATGTATGTTTGTGCATGCATATTTATTAGGTTTCTTACAAGCTGCACATACTATTATGTATGTACACATACATCGATGATGACACCAAAGAATAGGCATTTTCAACAAATTGCTATATATGCATGTGTACATTCAAGAGTTTGAATAGATTCATCGTTTGCTCCTTGTCGTATATCTTTCTTTATAGGTAGATTTTTCCCATAATAGTGCTTACTTTTTACACATATATTATCATGCTTTTAGTATCCCAACTTGTATACCTACATATATGAATGAGAAGAAAAACAGGCATCCGACTGCCATCGACAACGACGACATTTTCAGCCAACTTTCTATTCACTTGTTTCCAGAACCGATATACCAGCACTGGAAAGAAAAAAAAAGAACTAAAAGCAGAACATCGACATTAGTAACGCGAGCGAACAAACTTGTTAGCTGTGTGTGTGTGTGTGTGTGAGCTCATGAAAGGAGAAAAATGTCTTCCACATTTTCACTATCTATTTCTTCCAATGTTGTGTGTGCTCAGTATTACCACCAGCCAGACCATCGCTACTAGTTTCTGTCACTACTACTGCGCCGACAAATTCAATACGCTTCTTGTTCTCACACAGTCATCCTGCTGCTATACTATCACGATCTATCTGTCTCCCATTTCTATTTCCTCACTTTTTCTTCCCATTTCTTCCAGTGCCACCATTTTTCAATAGTTCAATTTTTCCCCTTTTTTCTAAACCAGTTGAAAATGAATAGAAGGATGTGGATGGATGCATGGAAGAATTGAATGGTTGAATAACTTTTTTTGATGCGCAGAGTAACATAAGAAGAAAAAAATGGCAGGATGTGTAGATACAAGTTATGCTTTTTCTCTCCTTTTCTTGTAGAAACTTATTGTTTATTTGAATGCAAACATTGTGGAGTATGCTTTTGCAAAAAAAGAAGAAAAAATGGCTTGCAGTTTCTGACAATAACGGTTGAAAAAGAAATTTTGCTGCAGGAAATCTGGAAACCAGACCCCATGTTGGAAGCAGTTCAACTAAAGTTTTTTTCTGTTATCATGGGCTGTTGACTCAAAAGCGCGCATTGCTCAAGTATTTTTTATGCAATGCACGTTTTTGCATGCATAGCTAACAATACAAGTTTGTGCCAGTTGCAAAAGATGCGAAAAACTTTTCTAGCGCAACCCCAATTTTGACTTGGTCATGAAGTGAAAAGTTCATGTACTTGGTTATCATAACTGATAAGCGTGTAATTAATTTTACGAATGAAATATTACGACGTTTCTTGTACTCATCTGTATATACCTTGTCGCTTATCGTTAGTTGTGTGTTGTGTGCTAGTACTTTGTAATTACTTGTATATTTCTCGAGTGCAAATTAGGAATTCATTTTGGCGAAAAAAATTTAATGCATGGGCATGGTTGAGCAAAAGGCGACTTTGATGTTTTCCTCCTTTTTTGCAACGACTTGTATTCCCATGCTTCTTTAACTGTTTGAAGAAACGACGGGTTGCTTTTCCTGGAAATTTAATATTATTTTCCTTTACCTTTTTCTTCAAAAAGGAAAAGTTGATTTTCCACGAATCTATGTTGAAAAAAATCTGTATGAAAGAGTCCAAAGGAAGAAAGGCTTCCTAAACTAGCTAAAAAATTGAAATGCGATGAAATGATGAAGGAATCTAGAAAGATGTAAAATGAGTAAGCACGTATAAAACTGAAAATTATGGATTTTTCCCTTTTCAAGTGACTTTTTTGACACGCCCATGAACCTTGTTGATGTTTTTATACTGCACATTAATAAAATATCGACATCTATGTGCTCTTGAGTGTATGTATACTGCATGTGCTTAGAATATGTTTCACCAGCATGTCAATCTAATTTGGCAAAAACTTTTCATCATTTCTTTAACTTCAGCATGACCAAATCGATTGGGTTTGGGACCGCCTTTTTAGTCCTTTTCAGTTAAGTAAACTGGCATCTTGCATGATGTCTAAAGTTTTCCTTTCATGTTATTCAAGATTTTTGCGATGAAAGATGCCAGCTTGAAAAGTGTAATTAAATAGCTCAGCACCACTACTCACTTTCTGAAATTTTTGTTATCAGATCTTGTTAAGGAGCGAGATTTTCCAGCAACTTCACCTATGACCAGTCTTTACACTAATTAAAGTTAATTAGCCATTGAATTATTGCTCGCTTTTAACTGAATACGTAGAAAACACTTTTCTATCGGTCTTGGTTTTCATCTGTTTACAACTTACATCCATCCAGATAAAATCTACCCAGCCATGTTGATGAATGTATAAAAGTGTATGAAAAATGATGCACACAGTCTCTCTCTCTTTTCCCCATCTTTTCAGTGTTTACTTAAGATTCTTATCTTGTAGAAGACTAGCAAGAAATATAAGCAGAAGCAGTATAGTGTGACAGAGCAGTGCATTTTGATGCTTGACTCACTTTGAGAGCAATTTAAAAGGAGATACGTAGTATGTATATAATGGGAACGAGTTGTCAAATGTCATGGCTCTGCCATGTCCTCTCACATCCAGCACACATTCAACATCAATCAGTCTCTCTCTCTTGGCGCAAATATGTTATGCATGTGTACGCCTTGCTTTTCAACGTAGAATTTTTTATAAGCTCGGGTAGCAAGATACAAGGAATGGCATTGTAAGATTATCCTTTCTTTTCGTTTATCTTTAGACATTAAATGATGGTATGTGAAGATGACACATTTTATTACTTCGTTCGATATGTAACACCAGTGACGCTGATAATAGTAAAATTTGAAGCATGTGTGACCATGTTTGTTTGTCTCAGAAATCAGCAGTGTGTAGTAGGTCTGTATTAAAGCCTTAATATTTAAGGTTGCTGGTTAGCTCACTCATTCCTACATTAGTTTAGCGGGCAAGAGGACAACGTGACGGAATAAATGAAAGGCAAAACTTGCAATCCGATCATGATGACAGAGATAATGATGATCCAAAATAATAGATGATAAGTGTGATGAGAAGCTGATGCCGAGGCTGTTCCAAGTATTTTATCAACTATGCTGTGCATATGTACCTCTTGTTCCTACAGGTTCACAACGGACGAGATGACTAATACGCTCATAAGTACGTAACTTTTATAGTATAAAGATAATACGGTACATTTTTTCGTAATAAATACCACACCGTCTTCATATTGTCTGGGTTCAACCTTCGTCTACATTTTTTCCCATATAAGCATTTTATGTTCTTCTCAACCTTCCCCTCGTTAAGAATTCTTCTCTCTCTCTCTCTCTACTCTTTCCACAGACAATTCCTCTGACTGATGCTCCTCTTCGTTGGCTCGCTCTTGTCTCACTTGGCACTAGGCTAAAATGTAAACTCGTCCGTCTATCGTGGTCTGGTGATCCTACACCGCTCCATTATACTTTTTTTCTTCATCTTTGCTGAATCCAGGAGAAAAACTTGCATGTGTGTGTTGAAATAATGTGTCGTGTGTGTGCTTAAGTGATATAGCGTGGAAACATGCCATTAGAGGACATCTCACCGCCAGACTTTACCTTCATCATGATGCCTAATGTTTCTCTTACAGTTCCTCTTTCCTATGCTTATATTACAAGAGTGCAATGTCCGTGTTAGATTTTCTCCTAGGCATGCTTCGCTACCGTCATCTCAGCCACAGTTAAAATCAATGTAGGCACTTTTTTTATCCATGTTCAAGCCATAATAAGCAGTTTGTAACAGTGGCATCTTGAACCTTGGCCCTTAATAATGCTACCACCCCCACACAATATCAACTATTCTGTAGCTACAAAAAAGCTTAAGAAGGAATGAAAATAGAAAAGAGGGCCATTATTACCACTACTATTATTTAGTAACAAAATGTGCCTTATACCCCATATACAAGCCCTTATGAACTACTTTATATTGTTACTGAGAGGAAGTAGAAGTGCTACTTGAGTTACAACTTCTTACAGCAGCAGCACACACAAGCATCAGAGAAACTTTTCTTACCGCGAGAGACTGCGTGTCCTCGCCTTTTTTCTTCCATGGGCTGGCGTCACTAGAAAAGAGGACTAAAGGACATATATATAGAGTATATACTAGTTTGTGTGTGTTTCTCCTCTTAAGTAGTAGTTATAAAGAAAACAATGTAATAACATGTATGTAATATCTGCTGTAATCATATCCACACACAACCGCCATGCCACCATCAACAAACTTACTTCAACAACCGACGTTAATAACATATAATTTTCTTAGGCTTGCGAGTGTGTATGTGTGTGTGCATGCATCAGAGTAGTTATGATGAGAGTTGAGAAGAGAAAGCAGCAGCTTTTCTTCTTTCAAGAATAAGAGGAAGGAAACGAAAAACATGTCGAAAACCAACTAGCCAAGCAGATATTATGATTTCCTTGCATACACTAGAATTGTAGAGTGTATCACGTGAGAAGTATTAGAGAGACTTTCTCTTCATCTTTATATTTATTCACGCTTTTGTTCCTTTTCACGTTTTATATATTCAGTATAGAGTTTTATATTTTGTAGACATGTACAAATTTTCATCTCTTTCTCTACCTTTCAAAAAAAACTCATTCCACTCCGCCTACAACGTTTTCCGGGTGCTTTTTATCGTCACTCTTGCCCTTAGTAATTTCACCTTTTATAATCCTTCCTTTACACTGGCTAGCCTCCTTGAGTTTTTGTGAAAGAGCCTCCAGATATGTTATGCGTGAAGCATTACGACATGGAGTGAGAAGAGTGTGTTCTTTCTTATTACAACAAACTGTTAATGACAACTGCGCCGCCACTACCACCATGCAAGCGACCGCTATACCACTGAAAGACAGCTCTTAAAGTAAGTGGAGTAGTTTAGCATATTATAACTACTGCCGGTCTGCCCTTTCAAAGTACTTTTCCTTTTATAACTAGGTATTCGACTGCTATCTTCATTCTATTCACTATAACCCTTTACTACAAGGAAACGGTTCTTTTAGCTTTTATTCTAGAAGATAAAGCTGGAGGAGGAGGAGCCTTAAAGAAAACTAAAACGCAAAGCGCACTTTACAACTATCATGCAGTTATAATTATAATCATATAGCCACTTCTACTTTCTCCAAACTGCATATTTATGTTATCTACATAACTGCAAGTAGTAGTCTACTTTTCTCGTTCATTTTCACTGTATGTGTACGTGCATGGTACACTACTATAAATATTAATGATGATAATCATAAGTATACATTGCTGCAAGAACGCAATAATGGAATATGGATTTAATCTAATTTGAAGTTCATAAAAAGATGCTTCCGGTTTGTGCAGTTGATAGCTACACATATTATCTCTTTGCTCCGTCGTTAAAATTGGTGTGGTATCATTTTAATTTTAGACGGTATTGTAATAAATTGGATAGTCTGGATCTGTTCTGATGATGACAGAGGGTAGAAATACATTAGAACCCTAAATTAGACAATACAATAGCGGAGATACCGAACTAGCAAAAGAATAAAAAAGCCGGAGGCTACAAGAGGAAATAACTAAAGAAGAAAACAACTTTCTTTTCCTGTCTCCTTTCCTAATGTAGAAAAATAAGGATAAACGCGACAACCAGAACTAAGAAGAGTGCCGACTTGTGTGTGAGTTGTGTGGATGGAACACTGGCTGTCCTTCCCAAAGCAAGAAAATGGGGACCACTGGCCCTGCTTCCCTTCCCGTCATATGCATGCCTATGTCAACGTTAACACAAAAGCCCTCACATATTCTATTTCATCCAGAGTGGAGACTCGAGAGTTGTACTTTCACTCCTCTTCCTTACTAGTTTTCCCTGAGAACAGGAAAGTCAACTGAATAATGAGATCGATAATAATATAAACTTATTTAGACTTACACACAGCTCAACTTTTTCATATTAAAAATACCCAAAACTATTCTCTTTAAGAAGTTTCACTTTTTCTCTAGAAAACCAGCTTTATATTATACACAAATTCTACAGAATTGAGCCATACAATGACATGTTGTGTAGGCATACTTTGTTGCTTTTGTGCAGTGGGTCGGTTGGGAATAACTTTTCCGTAACATATCTCATTATATTATTGTACTTTGTTGGCCTATTAGACATAAACAATTTTTGTTCATGTACATCCATTATACCAGTGTGCTCCTATTATTAAGGAATAAATGCTATAATAGTTCACAGAGTGCATATTATGCTTTAAATATAACTTTCATTCACTCTCATCTATCGCCTATCATTTCACCCAGCTTCAAACCCAGCTTGAAAGACAAGGATGGATATATTACAATGAAATATTTTATTATTAATAATAGAAGCTCCGAAACAATCCATGTTGCTCGCTCTCTCATCTGGATAGTAGATACTCGTTTGCAGAAAGTTTTCACCAGAAAAAGTACACACGTATACCAAGTTGGTGAAATAATAAGTTTCTATACATGAATACATGAGTTATTTTTCTGGTATATATAGCACTGCTACAAGTTTTCTCATCTCTATCTGTGATGATGGTGGACTACACACTGGCAACAGGATCAGTGGTGGAGAGAGCTTAGAAACAAGAATGGTAGAAGTGTTCTGAAGATCTACAGCCTCTCTAGAGAGGGAATTTTTATTTGAACAATGCTGGAGAACTCTTTTTGTCTAAAAAAAACGGAGAGAAAAGAAGAACAAGTATGTAGAGTGTAGTAACTCAAAAGCAATGGCGCTGTGCTGCAATCGAGAGTCTAGTGGGAAAATTTGAGACATGGCACTGGAACAAACAGGAGTATAATACTTCATGTGTTTTGTTCATAAAAACACAAAAAGCATGTACATTTTCTTCTCTACGAATATAAACAGATATGATGAGACGGTACCTTTTTTGGGTACATATATTCTATCTTGGTTTTCTAACTTTGAACGTGAATACTGGTACGGAGAAAGTTCCAGTGAAAAGTGAATGAGTTGTGTTGTGAAAAAGAAAAAATGTGAGAAATGTTCTTGAATTCACAGGAGAAAAAAATGCTTTGTTAATTTCTTTTCTTTCGATCTTTCGTGAAGCTCTCTTGTTTTCTTCTGTCATGTAAATGTGTTTATGAATGTATGGAGAACACATTTACATTTTCCAATGAAGTCCAACTTTTCATGTTTCAACTGTCAAGAAGAACAGTGCATATTTTGGTTGGATGTAGAGTTTTTGGCTTCACATTTTAGACGTCTTGTATTCTCCACGGAAGATGTTTTGTTTTTTAATGTTGAAAGTAAAGAGTTGTTTCTCTGATAAATGGCATTATTTATTGATGATCATCCATCAAAAATATGAAGCTCGATAGATGTCGGTCTTAGATACCAACCACCATCTGCATATGGTTTTTACGACAATTGTTGTGTAATAACTTCTTGGTCTTGGAAAGCTGACTTTTGACTGCATATTTTATTTGGCTAAACTCTAACTTGACTTCTTTCTTTTCCCACTGCAGCGGTAAAAAAGGCTACCAACTTGAGCGGATTAAACAACAATTTTTGGCTTATGGACAATTGAGAAGCAAGAAAATGTGAAAAGTTTCTTGACGCTTGAAACGGGCATTTTTATGCCCAAAAACTTGTTCAGACATCGATTGTAAATTCTTTTTCAAACGAAAGAAAGTGAAGTAAAAGAAGTGGTTTTTGTTGTGTGGAAGAATGTTTCTAAAAAAAACTCGAAAGGTAAAAGTGGTTACAATACGGTTATTGTGGCATAAAAGCACAGTATGACTTAGAGCGACTAAAAGTTCAACTAACGTAAATACAGTGTAACCCCGAACGATCAGTGGCTACACAATAATGGCAACAATCTGGAAAAAGTTAAATTTCCCAACTAACTAAGCCCCCCACTTTCCCAATAAAGTTTCCTGCATGGCTGAATTTCTTAAGCGTTTTAGCATCCTACTAACGACTCAGTTAGAAGGAAGCATATGAAAGTATTGCATGCGCTGCTACCTTCAATAAAGCATGACATAAATACGTCAAATGCCTTTTACGAGAAAGAAGGTCCACAAAGTGTACAACTTACAGGATACGTAAAGTAAAGAAACTTTTTTCTTCTCTCCTTTCCAGTGACCAGTGACCCTTCCAACTAGGTATGCTACTTCGCTCTCATAACATGAAAATGTCACGGTAGTCAACTAAAGTGTAAAGAAAAATAGAGATAAAAAAGCCCAGGTGAAGTGCGTAAGTAACGTTTTCCCTTATTCTGGCCAACCCCGTGAAACGAGAGACGGAATCCATTACGGACGAAAATTATTTCCGTGTATTGCTACTTGCACTCCTTCATGTACTTTCACAACCTTTCTCATAAAGTAAGAGCCTAGAGAGAAGCATGAAGCTTATTCCTTTGTCGCTAAAACGAACTTACAAAAAAGCAGAGGAAAAGAAAAGAAAGTATTTTTATGGATTTTAACTTCCGATCCGACTGTGTCACACGAGAAAGTAAATATTATTATGGATATAGAGGTATTATACTGGCAACAGAAATTGACAATGCTAACATGGCAAGTAACACGGCACATGCACATGAGCCATAGTATAACATGCTTTTTTATAACATTTTACTACTTCCTTCACAATGAATGAAATATGGTACAGGAGCAAAAGCTGATTTTCCATTTCAAGTTTGGAGTCGGCAAATAGAAAAGGAAAACTTGTGTGTGTGTGTCAATTGAACATATTTTTCTTACTGAAAGCTTTTGCGAAATGGTGGATGATGATGATGATGTGGATGTGGGGACGGTGGTGGTGAGCGAGAAGAGCGATTGTAATTTTTTTCGCAGAAAAGAGATCCATTTTAGATGTAGACACTTGCAATTCAAAAAGAAAACTTTTATGTGTGACCATTTCATACGGATAAGCCCATTCACACACTTCTCCCTCTTGTCTTGACAATTCAATTCCCAAATTCTCAAAGTAGATATCCATTAATACACATCATACTCTTGTATAAGCGGTTCAAGTAGTAGAGTATAGAGCTAGAGTAAAATATTACTTTTGTCTGCAACTTCAACTATTACGACGTTCACTACCATAAATAAAGCATGTCGATTTATACCTAGTATATCCTATCTTTCTTCATCCACTTATTTTATTTTTCGCTCTGGAAGTCCATATTTTTTATTTGTTCTGCTTCAGACCGCTCCAATTCTTTTCCCAGAAAGGCTTCAATTCTACTTCTTGTGTTTGTCATTTTTATGTGTGAAAACTCATAAAATATGAATCAATATTGTAAAAAAATGCCCACAGACACTTGTTAAAATTTGTCGTAAACTATAAGCACCTATATTACTAAGGATTTTGCCACGCAATTTATAACTCCCATTGTTAATACCTATTTCTCTAAACGATTTTTTTGCACTTGTTTTGACACACTGGTCATAAATCTTTACAATTCAAATACAATGCTTCTCCTCACTTTTAACAGTTCTCATTTTGATTTAAATAAATGTCCTTGTCTCACTTTTGATATTTTGTCTCAAGGAGAAAGTAACAAAAAGAATGCATTGTTGTTGAATCAAATTATGTGCGCACTATAAACATTATGTGCCCTTTCTCGTCATATAAAGTAGCAATGAAAAGATAATGATGCAACATGGGAAAATGAGAGGCTAAAAAGAATGTTTAATTTGTATTTACACACCATACTTGCATAAGCACACAACCGATGACGTCGTCAGTTTTACGAAGCATATCAAACTCATATTAAACATCAACATAAAGATTCTACAGAATCCACAACTAGCATCTTCAGAATATGAGGATAAAAAGAACAGGAGCTGTAGTGAGCATCACCGAAAGGGGTTTTTGTGTGGTAGTGTGGGTTTTCTGCAAAAAATCCTACATTTCGAGTGAAAAGGGGAAAATGCCTGAGAGAAAAAGGTCTTAATAAGAAAACAGAATGGGCTATACAGAGCATCAAATTTAAACGACTGAGGAAATGAGCTTCTCGCAACTCTCCCTCAAGAATAGTAGCTGGTTTTTTCTATGTATGTCCTTCCTCCAGTTAGCTCGTACACAGCACAAGTAATAATGATGAAAGGGAAGGAATGATGATGGTGCAACATGGTGGCTGGAAATAGAATAGAAAAATAGGGAACTTTGTTTCGGAGGATGATGAGGAGTATGTGTGCATTTCGGTATCATGTCGGTGGTTTTTTCTCTCCCATTCTCTCGCTTTTCTCTCAGTCTTGTTTGAAAAGACAAAGATACAAACCATCAAAAATGAGTGTGGACTTTCTATACTTAACATATGAGATACAAAGAAGAATTGTATTAATTATACGAAAGTTGTGCATCAGAAGGCAGTAGATACATCCTTTTTTCGTTCCAAGCCTCTCTCTCTCGTGTATGTGTTTGGACTAAAGAAAAGGCGTCTTTTTGAGGCGTGACATGAAAGCTAACATGTTCAAAATGCTCAGTAAAAGTCTCTCCTGATAATTATTGTACTCCATAGTGCATCGTGATAATTAATAGGTTATCGTCTGCTTCTTCCGCCTTCATCTCTTCCACTTCACTTTTACCATCACATTGCAAGCATGTCTTACATCGCCCATCGTCTTGCTACAGTTCATAAACTGCTACGATGAAATAGAAAAAAATAGTACTGCAAAGAAAACAACTAACTGCATTATCATTATAAAAACACTTTAGTTAAAACTACCAGTCTTGACACAACTCCAATTTAACTTTATATCGTAATTCTTTCATTGTTAATATTACAATTTCGTGCGATTTTGTCTATTTAGCAATTCAACTGGTATTATGTATTCAACCTGCCTTTGACAATTACTCCATTCTTTTTTCTGCCATTTCATTGAAATGCGATCTCTATTCTATACTCTTGAGATCACATTTGTACCTGTTGGCTAGTATCCATGTTAAAATTACATGACGCTAGAAGCACACTTTTTTCTCAGTCGCATGATTATCCTGTGTTGGGTTTAAAATGGCAAATAAATTTTAATTTGAGCAAGGCACGAGAAAATGAGTGAGAGGATAATGTTTCCTTCAAAGTGATACAAGAACGCTTTTAAAATGAGAACTAAAAAACCATGCTATACATACATTATTGTTTTTATATAATGAGAAGGACATTTGAAACCTTCAGTCACAAAAGATACAGTTACCAGCTCACACAGGAAAAGTTAATGGAACACGTTGTACTACAACTTTAATCTACACAATTGCCCATTGTCCTTAGTCCTTAACTCTGTGAAATGGAAGTATTAAAGCCTTTTTTACTGCCCAAGTTTCTCCTGTTTCTCATTCTCTTTTCAAAAGTGGCAATTGTCATTGTAAATGCCTACACACCAAGCTCATTTTCAGTTTTGTAATATCAAAGATCACACAGTACAATATAGAGCAAGAGAGAAAAAAATCTCCGTGTGTGTCCTTTTTCCACAAGTGCATCATCATCATCATACGTGTCACCTCCTATGAACAATTCTTCTCTAATTGAAAATTGTAGTAGCAATTTTCATTCTCGATGCACACTACAAAGTATCAAGTAGACAGTTTTGTTTTATTCATATCACACCTTATACTCAGCGTTGCTCATCCATTTTACTTTTTTCCCTTTAAGTATTCACTCCTTCATTGATATGCATGATTTGAAACACCAACACCGACTACTTTACCGATAAATACTACACTTACAAAGCGTGCGTTACGATGCCATCGCTTTCTCCGGCATTATAGTAAAATGTGTAGTGGTAGTAGTTAAAGCGGCTCTTCCAATCTATTATCACATTCATGTAATCACTAAAGCGTAAAAAGGCAATGTAATAATGGATTTACTTATTTGAAATGCAAAACAGAGGAAGACGGAAACTTCTACTGTTACTGCCTTCTCTCCAGCTTCCATTAGGAGCCGACTTGTTTTTGCCAGACAAACTGTCTGATAGTGGCAGCTTATATGCTTTAAAGTATACATAAATGGTATATAAATTATGTGAAAACATGTTATAGTAGATAGATGATGATGCGATTATGTTTATCTCCGCATCGGATGAACCATACATTGTGCATAGTGGCTTGCTCACTGACTGACTGATTTGACTGACGTGTTTTTTTTCTTTTCTTGTTTTTCGCAGAGAAACCGTATGTTACTCTATCGTAGCACGACTGACTGACTCGGTGAATGAGAGTGAGTGAGTGGTGCGTTCGGCTCGTGTGCTTTTTACACTAAGCAATTCCTTTTTGTATCAGTCTCTTTTTCCTGATGTGATGCTGCACAGAGAATACGCTGAGCAGACATATAATATGAGCTTGAAAACTACAGAATATTCAGAGGATTTTATACCGAAGCGCTTCACATATCACACGATATAGTTCTCCCGGAGTAGTCAGAGTTCATAAATAAACAGAGAAAAGTTAGCCAACCGTGTGAAGGAGAACAGTAGGCTAGGATTCTGTTGCTGATACTCCTTCCGTCAAGCAAGGAGAAAAAGAGACGAAGAGAAATTCACGTACAGTCAAACTGGCTCTGGAAGAAGACTGAAGGCAACAAAAGCTAATAGCAAGGGATCCGTTCTCTATCATCTATTCATTTATCTACTTCCTCCTCCTAGTACGCTTTTTAGGCAACATTTGGCCGATGAATTAATGCATAAATATACAACAACAACAAAATGAGCATAACAGCAGGCATCGGGTTGCTTCCACTGCCAGTATTTTGACTACAGTCGTATCATCTTCCTCTTGTGTTTAAAGTACACACACACATGTGTTCATGTACATTTGTGGATTTGTTGTTAGGAATCGTATTCATTACTTCCCTTTTACAATATCCCTTCATCCGTCCGTCGAAAGGGGAAGTTTATTTATTAGCAAGAGAAGCGGCATGAGTAGTTGTAGATTTGTACATGTGAGTCTGTGTTTTTCCCACTTTTGTTCAGTTCACACACGTACGCACAATTTACATATCTTATCAATATCTTTTAGTCAGTCAGTCACTACATGCTAGGTAATTAGCCTTACATTTGAGGATTTATTGTGAAAAGCGTGCATTATGCTTTCATCAAGGCAAGGGCAGCATACGTATTACGACTTTTGGTTGAGTGACTAATGCTCACGCATCAAATTCCCTCATTATCGTCCTCTTTCGCATGTGATTTTCCTTATGTCGAAACCTTTTTATTTGTGGCTTATGGTATGAATTTCATTGTTTATTTTTATTATCGCTACATGCAACACCTGCGTAAATTTTCAAACTTGCTGATGTAGCACTATACTTGCTACTGGTTTTACACAAAACTGGACATGTGTTCACACGCAAGTATTTACTAAACAACGTATTGAGAAATCTTACTTCACGTAACAAGTCGTTTTGACTGAAAATTCTCATTATTATATTCTTCCAAATTGAGCCATTTATATACACCCATTATGCTAATCTTATGTCTTACCATGCAATTTGTATTTTAATACTCTCATTTTTATCTACCTGAGAATGGATATTAGTGACAATTTTAAAACTTGATGCTTTGCTTTGAACAACCATTTAGGTTATTTATTATAATAGGTACCATTCACCTGTGATTTCGCGTTTCCTAATAAGTTTGCTTTAATGCTAAATATTTCTGAGTTTTAGCGAAAACTAAAGACAGCCTCTGCATTCAAACTGGCTCTATAATATTACATGGTTGATGTAAAAGTTACATGTTTCATCCATTATCTAGCCATATTATCATCAAAATGTATCTCTCCAATTCTCCATATCCACTTGCTGTCCATCCGCACGTTTACCATTTCGTGTTCAAAACCCTTTTTATCATAATAATTTTTACCTCTTCCAACAAGCGCAATTATATCCCGGATGAGTTACGAGCTGAAAACGATGTAAACGACAAGGACACGCGGTTAACTCGTAGAATTCGCACAAATTCAACCAACATGTCTCATTTTCAAGAAAATGAAAAACGTTTTCGTTAACTCTAATAACAATAATAATGTGTAGTAATATATAAGTTCTCATATTGTAAAAAAAAGAGATGAGTGAGAGGAGAACAAGAAGCCAAGCCTCTGCCTCTGGTCGTACTCTTTTCTGCATCATCAAGACAAACAATATTATAGGAAACTGTAAAGCATACATAACACACACCACACAGTTGAACGAAAACGCAAAAAAAAGCGAGTCTCTCAGAAGTGGTAGCTACAACTAGACTGAGCCTCTTGAAAGAAACTTGCTTGCAGAATTCAGATCCCTATCTGACATGGGCAAATGTAATTCTGGGTAATAAATATTCTCACCCAACAATTACTACCCAATTAGTCTGTGTACTATTACGAACGTCGTTATTGTATAATAAGAAGAAAAGAAAGATGTATGCATTCTCCAAATGTAAAGTCCTTGCCACCGAGAGCCACCGCTGAACAAGCAGAAGTGCAAAAGTGGCATTAGCTAAAATACATGCATTCAACATTGTTTATTATGCTCGCTGGCAACAGCAGCAGCAGCTCTACACAGAGCTACTACTACACCATACCACCGTCGTCGTTATCATTATCATCATCAACATCACTAACCAAAAGGAAAAGCGGTTTACGTAACGAACAATGCTTATAAATATAATGTGCACACATGCAGCATTACGAACAAAGTATTAAATTGGTTTTCCGAATGAAGAAATAATGTGTGTATGTGTATTCGTCCTCCTTCAATATATTTCCTTTCTTGTCTCCAGGTTCTCTCGACTTCTTTTCTCTTCATGTGTATATACATCAGAGAGAATAAAGTACGTGAGAGCTCGTTTTTAGCGTGTTTGGTGGTTGGTTTTCTAAAGAAAGAAGAGAAAAAGAGCTCTTCACTGACAGATCTATGTGTTTCTCTTAAACAAGAGAAAGGCCATTCCTGGTCTGGCGTGGCTGCTTTGAGCACTATTCTTTGAGAATGACCTAGCGCCAAACGTTGCTACCGTCTATTACTCACTCGCTTTCTCTCCTCGCTTGAATGAGAAGAAGAAGAAGAGGAAAAACCAAAGTCGAGGAGGAAGAAGAATAATAAGACGAATATAAACAGGAGCTTTGTACCGTGGTACTCGCAGCTTTTTTGGGCACCGTGTACAAGTGGTACTTGAAGGATGACTCCCTACTGTTTAAAATATATAAGAAAATTTTGAGAAAATTCTCAACTCCACTTTCTTCTACTCCACTCTTATTTTCTCTTTCGAGCTGTCTCTCGCTATTTCCCAAGTGAGCCTCATTTATTTTCTCTTCTTTTCCTCCAGTCACTTGCCTGAATATATATGTACACACACAGGCACAATAATACTCTCATGATTAGAGGCATCTCAGAATAAAATAAGTTAAGTTTGTGCGGAGTCCTTATACCGCTCGTATGTACGTCTAATGACCAAAGAGCTCTCTCTGTTCTACATGTGCGCTCTATTGTTCAGTTTTTCTCTTGGTTTTACACATGGAGGAGAGAGAAATAGCGGAGAAAGATGTGTCTTGAGGAGACGCGTTGTTTCACCAGCGTGAGACGCGATTTATAACAGCAATGATTACAGAAAGTCTGGATAACCTTTTACTTGTTTTTACTCTTTCGTCCTACTATAATCGCTTTTGTTGAAGGGAAACAACGGCACAAGCAGCAGAAGCGAGCGACAGAAAATAATAAGTAATTCTTCTAGTTCGCGCATTGCTGAGACACTAGGATCAAATCAAAATGTCCGATTTATTTAAAGAGGAAATTTCCTAATTCCATTTCTCTTTTGTTAAAAGCAGCAGGCTTCACTGTCAGCTACCACCCTGTCCCCTTATTCACACTTCACTTCATCACTCTCACTTGCTTTTTTCTAATGTGTAAATTTACTGCGTGTAATCCTTCATTAAACTTTTCGTCTCTTGAAAAAAAACTACAAACTATAAACCATAAGCTTTTCTCTTCGCATCCATGTCACATAATCTTATTGAGAAGCAGCGTTGAACGCATTGGTTGCCTGAAACAGCGTCATAATACCTATTAACAAAAGACTACTTGAAAAATAAATTGGTAGGGAAGCGAGTTTCCAAACATATTGCTGTGAATTCACTTAGCTCTCTCCCATTTAAGTTTAAAAAACGAGTCCCTGATTGGAAGTGAGTGAAAAAGGATTTGAGTTGGAATGAAGTTGAAAAATTTGTTTTTGGGAAAGCTTTATTTTAGGAAACGCTACGCATATTTACTCAAGTGCGTAAATTGTTGGAAAAAAATGAATTCGGAGAAAACACAAGACATTATTGGTACTTTACATTCTCTCCTATATTTTTGTTAAGCTTACTTGTGAGTAAGTACACATGGCTTCGATTTCCAAAACTCAAGAGAGCTCTTCAGAAGAAAGAAATGCATCAACATATCACGTCGTCACCATCAGCTTTAACTCAAAAATAGACAAATGCAAAAGAAATGTTTTCGAGCAGAACAAGTGGAGTGGAGAAAATATAAAATTTTACGAATGTCTTGTAAGATGGTGAGAAACACACATAGTACGTACGTATATAGTCATTGGAAAGTGAAGGAGTTAAATTCAGTACACTAGCTTTCTTGCCATTCAGCATGCTTTTAGGAAGAGGAAAATCTTCTTTTCTCCCAGCATGATTTTGCCCCTCTGCCCTTCCATCTCCTCCTGTAATATTATAAGCTGATGTTGATTTCTCTCTACAAATGTGACTTCTTAGCCCTTTTTACACAAGCAGTGTGGTAGTGGCAATCCTCAAAAAATATTTTCTCTGACTCATCTTGTTCCCTATACAAACCGCATCTTTGTTGAAGTCAAAATATTCCCTTTCCCAGTTTTCCATTTTATGTATAAATTATCTCTGACTTTGTCACACACACACAAGCAGGAAGAAGAAGCCGCCTGTATTCACAATCTTACTTCCCCTTTGCACCACCCGTTTGTTCCCTTGTTCATCTGCTTCGTCTCTGTCTACGTCTCTTTATCTCTTCCTCTATTTCTGCTGCTGTGACTCAGCGAAATGTAAAGAAGAAAAGTAATCAGACTACTAGGAAGAAGAGGAAGAAGAATAAGCCGTGTGGTGTGAGGAGGACCTCGAGCTGTATTAAACATCTGAAGATGAAGAAACGTTTTCTCTTTCTCTCTCTTTCCCCTCAGCTCCTTGTACTATTTCCTCCTCACATCTTTCCTTCATTTTCTCCCAGACATAAGCTCATATAAAGTGGTAGGCGGCTGTAAAAAATACAGCACTTGTATGATGTAGCAATGGGAAAGATGGAGTGTGGGCACATGTCTGGAATTTTTAGCACCGATTAGAATAAATGCTTTCCAGATCTATATGTGTACACGTCCTTCAAAACCACTGTTTACTGTATGTACACAACCGTGTGTGCCACTAATCCTATCCTACCTTTTTGAAAGCAAGCATATTTATGAACATTTACACTGTGTCTTTTCCTCCTCTTCTTTCCCCAGTCGCGGTGCACGTTTTGCCTGGAAGGGAGAAAGTGGAAGGAGGAACATGAACCATTCATTCATTGGTGATGTGACTGACTCTCAAGAAAGTTGCTATGCTGTGTGTTTGCACGTTCACCGAGTTCTTGTAAAAGCACACATACATTCATACAAAGCATGGTATTGCGGTAAACACATGGAAAGTATATTATGAAGACCTCTTTGTAAGTACATATATGCGTTGGGAAAATACGTTGAGAAAAGACTGATATCTATCCCACACAGTGAAAGTTGTTTATACAGAAAATACTCTACACACACAGAAGAATTCAGTTTGTGTGTAGATGCTCTTAAATAGAGCAAATACAGTAAAGCTATTATACTGATGTCGTATGAATACCTACATGCACAATTTCCATTATTACATGTACATATCGTGTGAAAGTACGTGTGTGTGTTTTGTTGCTGTTGATGATTAAGTGTAGTAAGCAGTCTCTCTCTCTCTCTCTCTGTGTATAAATAAAACATGTAAAAACGTAAAACCGGAAACCTCACTATGAAAAATATCCATTTAGAGTTGCACTGTACTTTAAACCAACAATAATAACTATATACAGTCATTTTCCTTGTCACCCATATGCTTCCAGTCAGTCAAACACTTTTAGGTATGCTGCATATCATACAAAATTGTGTAAATACATACACACTAAAGCGTTTCGTCAATTTCTTTTGTATGCACAACCACCTACACTCTGCTTTCACTTTGTTAGTCGCAGTCAACAGCCATTCACTGCCTACTTTCTTTTTTGCTTTTCTACATATGTGTCCTACTTGTTTGTAAGCGTATTATGAAATATATATGTATAATACCTAGGCTGTTGGCTTGCCCTCGTTTATGTATGTTTTTTAGGGAACTCCAATATTTTGTTGTTGTTGGAAGGTTGGTTGGTTGATGGTGTTTCAGAAGAAAAGAGACGAATGTTCTGTTAAAGGAATATTGTACTGCTGCTGCTTACTCCACAGCTTTGACGTAATTTTTCCAGGGAGCAACGATCATATTATGTGTTCTCCGTGTTTTTCTAGAAATAAGCAGGAATAACAGCAAACAGCTCAAGCTCAACTAATGCCTTTTCCTCCTCTTTTTCTACTGCGTCGTTCTTCACGTATTCTATCATGGTGAGTGATGGCTGGTCCTGGTGGTGGTATATCGTATGGTGTAAAAGATTATATGAATACAGCTACTATTTTCTCCATAAATACCAAAAACGCATTGTCATCGAACCTATAAATGTGCTTTATATGGTAAATGCATGTACATAAATAAACCATCCACCTATTTCTTCAAATGTCAGGTTCCAGTTTCCTTTTTATCGCAGAGTTTTGGCTGCTACTGCTGTTGCCGTAGTCTTTCTGGAGGAATGGATAATATGGCTAGAGAAACTACAGAGGTGGGTTGTGGGTATGTTGCATTTTTTTCATTCGTCGACCTCCTTGGTTCATGCATCCGTGCCTTCAAATTATGAACAGAAATTCTCAACTGCTCCACACATTCCTTGAAAAAAGGGAAACCAAAGGAAATTCAAAATATTCACTGCTATTGCTGATTTCGCTTTGTTGGGAGTTTTTTTTCTGTTTGCTTGGCTATTTCTATATTCGTAGTTCATATAAGTTTATATGAACAGGATAATGCTTTCAAAATGATCAACAAAAGACGGAGCACATAATTGTAGTGGTGTATAGTTCTGCCTTTGTTTTTCTCTAGCAATTCTGTATTCGTGTGAGAATCTACGGTGATACGATCTCATCACAGAATTTCCAGTTTTTGCTAAGAAGCAAAAGGAATGAATGGGTTGGTAGTGACTAGAGTGAATAAATGAGAAATGGTTTACATTCCAAATTACGCTACATTTAAGACAATACTGCAGACTTGCGGGGAAATAGATGTGGTGACTGATTTTGAATTCTCAATTCAGCACAAGAGTGATAGAGAGCTAGAGAGATGAATAAATGTTTTTCTCTATCCATAATATATTCAATGCGACAACTACAATGATAGGAAATGCTTGCATTGCATTGTTTAGCGTGTAAAACAACTTGTTCTTTCCTTTTGTTTTGTCGTATATTACTATAGAATACATGAATGACGGAGATGAGGAAGATAAGGCTTGCAAACAATAAGATAATATGATGATGAAAGCGGGAGAAGGATCGTGCAAGCTGTGTTCTTTTCTGCTTCTGATGTGCCTTATGTAAAGGCACATTCTACAGTGGAAAGTAGTGCTTCATCTATGTCATCGACACGAGCGTATGATTTTAAAAATAAGCAAACCGTATGAGAAATAAGACAGAATTATGGATTGCTTCAACTTCCTCTTCTCCAAAACCTAAAAAAATGCACATACGAAACCAGTTCGTATAAAGTTGTTGGGAGTAGTTTTGAACAAGAACACTGTATACTTTAGCATCTCGATACAAAATTATAATTTCCTTTCCGTCTCTTCTCTTTCTCTAAAGCTGTTTCTTTCCCATATACAGGCGTTCCTTCTGCTCCTTGTCAGTTTTTTTCGCAATTGGTAAAACTCAATTTTCTTTTATTTTTTCATACACGCCATTCAACAAGAAGAGGACTGCCGGCATCGGCATCACTGGAGCTATGGAAAACTGGAGAAAAACTCCCAATATGACAACAGCAGCCAAAAAATCTCTTCAGAGTTCACTCGATCAGAATATAAGCAAAAACGGAAAAAGATAGATAGACCAACTGACGTACTCCTTCTGCTTGGTATTCTTGGTGTTTTTTTTTCTTCTCTCTCTTTCTCCAGTAGTTCAACAGACACAATGTTTAGGAAATAAAATAAAAGAATTTCGTGACGTCTATTTGGAATTTATAAAATAAACAAACTCCCAATTTTTTATCTTGCGACTACCACTGACTGACTGAGCAAAAATGTTGAAAAAAATGAAAGTACAAAATTTTGTCGCGTTCAACTTGGCTTGCTGTTGTTGCTCTGAAAAAAATACAAGTGTGTTGTGTCTGCATGGCACATATATCAGAACAAGAACAAAATGTATGCTGTATTAATAAATAAAATTATTCGCCCCCATGAATGCATGACTGGTGCTTGGAATATGAATTTAGTATTGTGTAATCATACATCGACCTCTGGAACAGAAAAGACAACAAAAAAGGCAATTTAGCTACATAGTCGTTGTAAAAATGGAAACGTGATCAAACTAACTTTTCCTTCATTCCAACATGTTTTAGTCTTCAATCTGATCCATAATATCCGGGTCAAACATATTTTTTGGATACTTCAAACATACTTTCAACACAATAGACTGAATTTTTAGGAATGTGTACAGCCAGCACTACAAAAACATACCGCATGCGACATTAGACTAAGCTACTTTCCAATGCACGCCTACTCTTCCCTTTCGAGGCACATTCTTCTGATAAAAACAATAATGAAAGCTATTCCACACAGAAGATAAGAGTAGAACATAGTAAATAATAATAAGGTTGACGAGTACGCATGATACAGCAGCATTATTTTGTGCTTTCCTCTTCTCTCACAGCGGTAGTGCGGGCGTCGGTGATGGATGAAAGATTATACGACCTTACACGAAGCCCAGAGAAATGAAGAAAAACCGGAGAGGGAAATTGTTTCTGTTAGTCGATTTATCAATCTAGTTCATCAGGAAAATAATAATCCGTCCTTCTCACAGCCTCACGTCTGTTCCTTCGTTTATCTGTTTCTCGTATGGTTTTAGGTTACGTTATTTTGGGAATTTCGTTTGTGCAGCCAGACTACCTATGAACTTTATGTGTGAATTGCTATCATTGTCATGCTATCTCATAAATTAACCAACATGTATAATCCTAGGTCACATCGCTCACGGCTGCTCACATAGAATCAAAAACTTTCATAATCATACAAAAAGAGGATGGACATTGCCATATTTGGTTAATACGTTTTTTTGTAGGGCGAGCAAAAATGTTGGACTGCCTGATGAATCATAATATGTAGTAGTCAAGGTTTAGAATTACTGTGCGGGAGAACCCGGATACATTCTAGCCAAAAGGTTATCTGCTTAAAAAGGCACCCCAGGTATGACTCAGCGTTCAAACATTTTCCCTAATTTATTTTAATCATCATCCGTGATGCTTACATGCATTTCGCAGAAGAAGAAGCAACCATTAGGATTTAGGATGCGTAGATATATTATGATATACCTGAGTGTGATCATAAATAAAAGCTTATTACTCGCTTTCAGGTTGTAGTAAAAAAATGCAATTTGGAAAACACGGGTTTGTTTTTTGGTGACAACAAGAGTATTCACTCATTTTAATGGCATCACCTTCTCTGTCGTACAAGTCTCAGGATCGTAGGTGTGTCCCGGCTTATAGCAGATTTGGAACGATTTTATGGAAGTGCAACATCATCATCATCATGCCCATCACAAGTGTAACATTGTGGCAACAATGCACACATCATAATGTATCTACATGTGTACAAATACACGGTGAGATTACATTCCTTCTTGCTATCTCTTGTATTCTCTGGGCTTGGTTTTCTTACCACTCTGGCCTGCTCTGCTGGTTCTTTCTCTCCATTTCGTGTTGTATAACAAGCTGGCTACATATATTTGAACCGCCTCGAACGATTTTCCGAGTTGTTCGACCTGGGAAACTATGAAGAATTTGCTGTTGTAAGCACATACGATCCCTGAGAATACTGAAGAGTCATGAGTCAGTAATATTATTATAGCTTGCAGCATACTTTTTTTACAATCCTCTGCTGCCACGACCATCGTCGTTGTCGTCTAGAGAGAAGTAGCAAGGCAGATTCATTATGTTGCTAATTCAAACTGGTTAAGTCAGCAAACTCTCCTAGAAGAGTAATAAATGGGTTGAGCTCAGCTGGATGTTTGGAGGATAAGACTAGAGTAGTAAAACCTTGCCGTCTCGCCCTTTACCACCCATTTAAACGACAGCATTATGTACCACTGCCATCTCCGACAAGAGTCTTATTTCTTATCACTTTCCATTTCTAAGCCTTTCTTCTGAAGCTCTTGTTGGTGCTGGTATTTCCATGCTATATAAGCCAGATACTATACAATCCACTTCGATGATTCAATGACTATTTCATAAATTTGCGGTGTGCACTTATTAAGGGACCATGTAATGGGCTCAGATAGACTTTTGATACCTAACCATTATCTCCATTTAGGCGTGTACTAAAGTGAAATAAAGTGGAAAGCAACTATTATTTTATTTGAGAAAAGTTTGAACACTATACAAATTCAGCTCGCATAATAGGCATAATAATAATTTCACTCTCGTATACAAGGACTACATGAATTCTAGTTTGCAAGACCGACAGTAATTATAGCTGTTGCTCTTAGCTAATATCATAGCTTTAAACGGTCCGCATAGTACATGTAGTAAACGCAGCATTAACGGCTCTTCCTTGTAATGTTGTTGTAGCAAACACCCCAGTGCTCTGAGAATATCATACCTATTTTACACAAAAACTTGAACCAACAGATAAACATAATCTCCGACCATCTCTGCCAATTACTGAATGCGTTATTCAGCTTTGCTAAGCTGAAAATTAATCTCTTAAGATAATAAAATTTACAACAGATCCAGAGAGATCTAGAAGCAGAATTCTATGTATCATGTGCATCAATAGAATATTAAAATGGTACACCTAAGTACAAAAATTCGCGGTAGTACTCTACATATTGTCTTTTTACACGGCTTTGACCTGTTTTTGCATGCTTTGCTTCGTATGAATTTTAGACAATAAGCATCTCGTTAAAAAATTGGAAAATCACTTGAGCTCATATGGGGTTCTTATATCTTTTGTCTACGCTAAGTCTGTAGTAAACTCGATTTCTGTGTTCGATATTGAATATAGTAAGGTTTCGTGTTTGTATAATTTCTCGAGACCGTGTCATAAAAATGTTTTGTTCTCTGACTATTGCGTCGTCAATAATTCAAGTTATTCAAATATGAAATAGGACTTATGCGTTTCCCGTGAAAAAATCCATATAGTAAAGGAAATGCCATTAATTGGTGGAATGGTGTTTATGATATGGTGGTATTCATGCAGTTTCAAATATATTTAGCAAAATTATTGTAAAACCAGCAGGGTAACATTCACCGAATCTATTTTTGTTGTCTCTAATCCAAAAGCTTTTTGCTGTTATAGCTTTAACATGAGGATTGAGTACGCATAAAAATTCTGTTTCATGATTTAGGTGTGCCGTAGGTAATGTCGTGTTCCTACAGGTATTAAAAATCCAAGAAAAAATGTTAATGCTGCTGTGGTTTATTCACGGCAATAAACGCCCAGTGGTAGAATCTAACCGGAAACAAACAAAATTGCACGCTAAGTGCAAATTACCTACTGAGAGAACGATGGCACAGAATTATGGTTGAAATAGCATAAGTAAAGGGAAATGGCTGATAGGGTGGGGTACGCACATGATGAAGAATGTAATTATTAAAACGTAATTTTCTAATTCCACATTGTGAAACGGCTCTTTTCTCCCTTGTTTTGTTCGAAACACCGACGGAGCCTTACAGGTCCGGTACTATAATTTTTCTGTCATCATAAAATAAATTTGCGAGACACAAGAAGGAAGCATTAAGCTACGGTGTATCATTTTTATTTTATTATGGTAGCATCAAAGAAATTTAGTACTTTAATAAGTTGTTTATGAGCACGACATCGCACACTACCCGACTTTATAATGCTTCGTTTTAATAATAATATTATGGAACGACTCCATACTCAGATTATCATAATTAGAGCTCATCTTACACAATGTGTTATGTGCAACACACATAGTCAGTGGCATTTATTACAGCTCGTAATTATAGGGTGTGTTGTGTGCGTTGTCATCATTATTACAATCAATTTCACTGTATGGAAACGCAGCAATTTAGACTGGCGCATATTTGCTTAGGTTGAAAATTAATTTTGTTGAATGCACTTAAAGCTAATTCAAGTAATGCGATGATAATGTGGTTTTCATCTTCAAATTTGCTTAACCGTACAAAAATGCAAGATGCTATCCGTGAATTCGAATTGGTTGACTATCATAATATATACCTAAAAAAATTTAATGACTTTTCTACCTAATTTGGAACCTAAAACAGTAAAAAGCATAGATACTAACCTGTAACTGGTATCCTTCGTCGTTCCAAACTGTCCTCTTCATTTTGTCCGGCATTTTTGTTTTCTTGAGTATTGTTCAGATATGATATGTAAATGTCAGTAGAAATTACAAGAGTAGCTTCAAGTTTCTATATTTAACACTTTTTATATGTATCACCATTAATAATTATATCGAAGCGACTAGATGATCAATGATTTTCTTTCATTGAAGTGACACCGTGTCATATAATGTGGCATGTATATGTAAGCATGAATGTATTATGCATTATGGTAGAAGCAAAATTTTCATTAATATTGTGTGTACATTCCCTTTTTAATTTTAACATGACATGATGGCTGATCGACGCATGTCTCGTTATTTATTTTTATGAATCTAATTTTATATTTTATTGTTATATTTCTTCCTTCTCACTCTTTCGATGGTTCTGCTTTTTCTAAATTTATCGCTTTCAACTTGCCTTGCGCTACTTATTTCAAAGTGTACTTGTTTATTGAATGCAGAGTAAAAGAAATGAATAGAGTAGAGGAATAGGATTGTAGTAGTGATGTGTTTATTGTTGAATGTAGCGTCTGTTTACGACACACAAGTCGGATTGACATTATCAAAACATTATAGTGTTTTCTGCTTACATACAGCCATCATCACTAGATTTGGAGGAACAATGCACTAGAAAAACCAGTCAAAGTCAACATGTCTTCATTTAGCTTGACTCTTTTAACGTCATCGACTAATTGGGATGAGAAGAGGATTGAATTCGAGCTTCTGTTGTTATTAATGTTATCCAACCAAGCCCGTTTCCCTTTTTGATGTGACTGGTTACTTCACTTCTTCTTTCTGACCTGCTGCTGGTTTGGCTGAAACACAATGCCACTCTTACACTTAGATTTACTTCTTCTATGTATGGAGGTTCACTTTTTGTGCTAATTAGTTTGTTATCTCTAGCTGTCACCGTCAATTCAAAATGGTGAACCCCACCACGACAACGTCCCGCTACAGATCCACAGGGGCCCTGAGATCCTGATGACGATATATTATACTCTTTGCTGTTCTCTTCTATGTGGTTGGTGATGTGATCATGTAACTTTTTTCCAACTTCTTCCTCTTCTGGTTCTCTGGGTCTTTCGGTTATCTTTTAGTACGTATATGGAATTCCATCCACTTCGCTTTACCCCTTTTTACTTCTTTCTTCTTTAATGATAGATGAGACGTGGAGGATATGGTTTCAAAGCTGTCACTGCATTGTCACAATGCGTCTGGTGCTGGTTAAGACCTTATCTGTCGTGTGTCTTTTTGCTTCGCTGAAGCTTTGTTCTGTGTTATTAATTTTCTATTTCTATTGTGTATTTTTTTGTATGGGGAGATTTCTCTATTTGTGGACGTTCTTGTGTTTCCTATATGTTTTCAGTATTTTACCCGGAGAAATATCGTCGTATATTGTGTGCTTGCTGGGTATGTGTATGTGAAATAATATTGCACAGATCTTGTTCACTGTCAAAAGAAACTGGCAGATAAAGTAGAGATACTATCAATGATTATTGTAGGAATGTCACTCAAACGGGACTGCTGAAATGACGTAGAAAGTTGTCTGATTGTGGATTTCTCTGGAAGTGATGATTTATCAGCAGTTGTCATCAAGTGTGGGTATGTCCTGAAACCAAAAGATACACAATAAATTAGCCATCGAGAAACCTGGTAATAATTTTTAAATAAACACTACTCTTAAATATTCTACTATAATTTAAGGAGCATAAAAGAAAGCATATTTGCAAACTTAATTTCTCCATTACCAAAAATTCAATTCAACTGGCACTAATTCAATCAGAAGTACATTGCATTACAATTCCCATTGAATATGCTAAAAAGCATACATAATTACCATAATCATAATCAATGTCATCATCTCATACGCATCATCTTGCACGACATTGCCTTAAATTATATAATAGCTCTCTGTAGGAAGAAACATAACATGCGACTACACACAATTCAAGATGACATATAATTTGATGCGATCTTCTCCTCAGCGTGTCTTCTTCATGTAGCAAAAGCAGTTTTTATCTTTAACATGCATAGAGAAACTGGATGTTTGTCATGTAAGATTTTCTGCATATAGCAGGAATAAGCACACCGTCTACTAGTAATGACTTTTAACTGCACCGTGTGTGCCGTATTTGATGTCTTCTGGAGGAGAATATTACAAGCATGGTTTTGTGGAAATTACCAGGGATTTATTCCCTCTTCACGGTATTTTACTTGTGATGTTTCCTTCAGTTATCTTGACAGTGGTCCCTTTGGGTGCAGTATTAAACGCACATAAGACTACTCTATATGAGACGTGGCACACCATGAATGCTGCCTTCTTCCTGGCAGGAGGCACTACAAAAGAATAGAGTTGTGGAGGACGGGGAGAGTCAGAGGAGAAATACACTTGCTTTAAGACTTTTTAAAGAAGTCGCTTCCTGGAAATGTCACATTCACATTACTTTGTTGTGCTCATACATTACATCTTGTCCCTCATCTCATCCTGCTTCATCCTCGTTCACAACTGCTACTCCTCTTTTTCTATCTATCTATCTCTGAAAGTTCTACCATATTGCACCACACCACCGGTGATATCGTGGTAACAATGTAAGCTGAACTTGACAAGAGAGTTTATTCGTTACTACTGCAATTTATATCAATGCATCCCTGTGACATTAATGACTTTCAAAGACGCGCAGAGCGAGCGTAATGGAAATAACAATCTTTCTTCTGCATCCTCATCATCGTCATCATGAAACGTGTAATGTGCATTATCTGTATACTACTGCAACTACTACCGTGGTTGTGCCGGTGTGTGTCGTCGTCGAGAGTGAAGTCGTTGAGAATGCTGAGAACGAGCACCAAAAATGATCGTATGAGCGTTTGTTCTCCTTTGAGCCCGTGTGTCGAGCAGTAGTAGTAGTGAACAGCAAATCAACGACCCATTCTATTTATTTTACTGAAATGAAATGATGCTGGGAATGATGATTATTATGTCGTCTCTGCTTTTTTATTACATTTTGTTGTTGGTGCGCCTGCGAAAGGACCGTATTGTGCCTCCGAAATCTAAAACTACAGTTTAGGGCAACTTTTTACGACCTTCAGAGAGGTCAATTAAAGTGAAATATATAAACAACAAGATTCATAATAAAGTTTATGGTAAAGTTCAGCTCTATGAGAAGCGAAGATAACAAGCTGCTCAGAAGCGGCTTTGCAGACCGTTATACACATGACAGTTAAATGCATTCTAAGTAGTTAAGTTGAGATGTTAAAAACGATAGAGTTGCTTGATGAAGGATGCTGTTGATGATGTTTGACGTGATGACGTGTTTCCTACTCTTAATTACACGCAGCATAATAATTTTAAAGACATTTTTAATAAGGAAGCAGAGCTGAGGAAATAAACTGTCACATGAAAAATGGAAATTCATATCACAAGCGTTGCATAAACATGCGTTCTCGCTGACATTACAGCCCACAATTTACCACACTCTCATTCAACTGCAACCTCCTCCAGTAGACTTCTCATAGAATCGGTAACTTGCATTCGCATAACAATAACAGCATAATTTTTAATACACCGTAAAAGCCATCAACTTTTCTATTCATTTACATCCCATCAGACCACTTCATTGTTACAACCACGAAGAGATTTTTCAACAATAGTAGTGGGCCACTCACTACTTTAGTTATTCAAATGAGCTAGTTACAGCATAACAGCAATTTCTTGAGAATAATGCATATAAAGATGATTATCAGAAAAAATTCCAAATTTGTTTTATAGCTTGTCTACATTACTGCTGCGCAAGAGAAAAACGCGCATTATAACAAAGCAACTGCTTTCTATTCCCAGGTTCTTCTCTTGCCATTTTTTTCTATGTCATTCTTCAGATTGTGACACATCACCTCAAGCTGTAGCGAAACAAGCGTATAGAGAACAATACAGATGTAGAAAATTACTATTTCTTTTTTTTCATAATCTTCTTCTACTTCTCTGCTTTACAATAGGCGTAGAATGTCAGCGAGTGAATGAGTTTGTGTGTGGCTCTTTCATACAAGCATGTAGCTACAAGGGAGAATAAAGATAAAATTATGCTATGCATAATAAATTATTCCCTTGTTCACCGTTTCAATGTTCTGCTTCTTGAACCACTTTACTTGAGAACATAAGTCGTAGGAGTAGGTGATATCAAACACAACAGTAGCAACCGATGAAGAAATTTCTATTTTGTGTATGTACTTTTCAACCCTTTTCAAGGCTTATCCTTTCAATGACTTGTTTTTTTCCCTTTCTTCGCGAATAAGATTAAGATTGCTTATGTGTGTTGTTGTTCTCCTCCTGTTTTGTTCAACATTTTGGTACGATTTTTTCCTCATGTTTAGGTTGTTTTTAGACGATAAAATTGTATCTCTCTCTGTGTCTCGCATAATATTAATACCTACTTTCGCTGCTTCTTGGCGTTCTCTTCTTCGACTGCTGTTGCTCGTTTTTTTTCTGTTTCACTTCTTCGGGTAATAAAAACACATACAACATTACTTACTGCTACTTTGCTTGCCTTACTGCATTGCTTTACTTGATCTGATGCCTAAAATAAGCTTGTAAAATGGATTTTATAACAACTCTACTCACTCACTCAGAAGAACACAAAATGCAAGCAGTTCCTTTTTTCAGTCATAGTCATGGCTTGTTTTCATTGATTTAATGGCTACTTTTTTTCGTGCTACTGCAGTGGTTCTGCGGATTGCATATATTGCCTGTTTTTTGCCAAATGGTATGAGCAACAAACAACTCAAAGAGAACCAGAGCCAGGGAAAAAGACATGTCATAAAAGCCATATATTTTTTGATGGTGGTGTATGAGAAGAATGTTTGAGCAGAAAAGCATTTTGAAAGCCAATGTGAAGGAAATTTTTGATATACATTGTTGCTCTTGCTACCTTCAATATATTTCATGTTTTGTGTGCTGTTTGTATCCCAAAAACTAGAGACAGAAATGTAACTATTTTTTTGCTACTTTTTTTCAACCCATAAAATACTACTTGATACTCACTCACAGAAGACAGATAACTGCCTATATAGGTAGCAGCAATCACCTCCTCCTCCATTTTCCAGTACCACCAGCCAAGTGTACTTTGAAAATAGCAATGAAGGAGGTGGGTGAGTACAGTGCAGTATTTGTGGGTAGGCTGAAAAGCAATAAAGTAATTTTCCTAATGTTCCTGTTGCCAACTTGGTAAGCTATAATCTTAAGATATGATGATGATGATATGATTTGAGAAAAATACATTTGGATCTGAAAAAATCGAGATCAAACGAGAGAGAGAGAGAGAAAAAGAAAAAAACGGGAAAACATAAATCATTATTTTTCTAGACTATATGCCATATTATGCCAACGTATTGACTGCAGAACATTGAACCTTCCAATCATTACAACATCATGGTAGAACTAACAAAAGAAAACTACACTATTCGTATGACTGGTCCTTCTACTGCACTGCACTGGTGACTGACTTAAATAATAATAATGTTGGGAAGTTGTTATTTTTGCGATTATATACAAGAGCACAGTCAAGCGTACGAATAACAACTGGTAGTAACCAGTCACTTTTTGCCAAAATCCAATCATAAGCCAACCGGTATTAACTTGCTGCCCAAAAGTCACAAGCAGTAAAAGTTAAAGGATCGGATATAGTGCTGTAGCATGTGAAATCCAAAACAAATTTAATGATACTACCACCACCACGACCAAACCCAACCCCTTTCCTTGATTCGTGATTCTTTCGTCCTTCTTTTCCTCTTCTTCGAAGTTATTGTTTGGTAACAGGAAGAAACTAGCAAGTTATTACATTTTTTTGTGCCATTTATGTACAGTTGACGATTTATCTCAGCCATCTTCCCACTGTACATTTTCCCTATATTTTGTTTCCCATGCAGAATAATAGCGGATAAAAATAGGAATAAAAGTCGTAATCAGGGAAAATGGCTTCGTTGGTTAAATAAATGGGAAATGATATCTTCCAGGGTTGGACATTAGTACCATGTCATTATTAGATCCGTTACAAGGATTGTATAAGATGAACATGTTGCGATAAAATTCTAGACTTCCGTCATAGTACGCTAGGAAAATTAAAACGACAACTCCAGAGAGGCAGATGTACTGAGGTTGATGGCCAATAAAGATGATGCTAAATTCTGGAAAGTAGCTGAGCAAAATTGTGGAAGGATTGCAATAAAAAAGGTGAGTGAAGTAAAGGGAGTAATATTACGTGGAGAAACATCAATGTCTGCATATCCAATTAATTGCCCTTTTACAGATGCATTTCAAATGTATTAGGTGGCAATCATAAGCACACAAAGCGAAATTATGATGGTACATGCATTTATATCGAATAAAAAGCTAGCCAGGGGAGGTGGTCTGTATTGACGTGAGTGCATCATTCGTAATGTACTTCTCGCCATTTCAGCCTTATCAGGAAGAGCATCCTCATCCACCTTTTTCCACCAACGCAAATCGCATTCTTTCGTTCATCCTTCGGAATAATAGGTGAGTCATATCGATAGGCTATTTCCTAGAAATGTTTTGACTGAGAGAGACGCATCTCGCCACTTTATCAGCAGGAGGATAATATGTGTTCACTCACATTTGCATATTGTATTGGCATGTCCATTTTTATCTCACACAAACCACCAGCATTGGATGTACATAGAATGATGAAATATTTATGTTCTTCCATTGTTGCCCGCATCAGTCGTACAAAGTGTTTTTAAATCTCTCCTCTCGATCATCATTCTCGGAACACTAATGTATGGCAGCCGTCAATTATGATTTTTATAAAAACAAAACAACAGCAGATGCATACAAAATTTACATTTGCATTTGTACCTGAAAATTTGAATGTATATATTTCTTGGGTTGTCCGAGTATGGTTTTTCAGAAACCTGAGCTATCATCATCTCATCATCAGAATGTTAGTGAGTACCACCCAATCAATTTGCCATCATTAGGTTGAATCATTAGTTATCAGTACACAATCAAAATGGTTAAACTATGCCGGTTTTTCACTCATCGTATTTTCTGGTCGGTCTGCCAAAGCCATTCAGTCACTCTCAGGAAATCAGTCAATATACTATGTGCACGCATCATATCAGTTTTTACCATCTTAATTCACATCAACAAACCAAAACATTTTTCCGCGGCTATTGAAAAACACCTCAAATGTACAATTATGTATCATTTTTCTTATTTACATGTGCTAACATACTGTAATTGCAGTTGTTCTTCGTAATCAAAATTACTGTAGTTGTAAGCACATGATAAAAAAATTCTGACCTGACATGACTGCACAAATGCATTGCTCAAGTCGTCACACGTAACTTTGAGCACCTGTGATAATGTATGTACACAAATTCAACATAAAAGTGCAAAACAGATCCACTTTGTTCATGTTAACGGGTGATACATCAGTTTGCCATATAAAGCCAACCAAAATGAATAAATGCATGGATAGATGATAATGTATGCATATTACATAGTAATTCTGAATCTGTGTGGCGCATCGCAGCCAACAAGTCTTGACATTGTACTGGTCAAACTGCATCCAAATGTGTTGTACGCATGAACATCTCCTCTTGTGCTTTCTTAGGACGACGACGCGGTTGTAACTTATTATGTTGCCTCAATTATCATCTTAATGGGATTTATACATATAGGAAGGTTGTGTGCATTCACATAAAAATGTCAAGATGTAAACTCTTTTTTTTGCTTTCACTGAGAAGATGAATGAGTTGACCAGTAATTTTAACACACTGTGCCCATAAGCAGTCCATGTAGGTAATATTAATAATGTAAACAAAACACCAAAATTATATTACACGCACAAACTAACGCGTATAATTTCGCAAATCAAGGACTGTCAAGGATGTTGTTTGCTTCAAATCAAGCAGTTATCCAAATTACAGACAATAATTGTAAGCGTAAGCAAGCTTTTGAAGAAAACTAAGGAAAAATAATTTTCTTCTTGCTCTTTTTAATGAACTCCTTCACTCTCTTATCCTCCTGCCATGAGCTTTCAATGTGAAATAAATATGTCAGGTAAAATTGCATTTTTTCATCCCCCTGAGCGCACTGCATTGCTTTCAAGTTTCCTAACGATTTGTTCTCTCACTTGATCCTGAATCTTCGAGAGAAGTTGTGACTTTTGCATTCATTTGCTTCTTGGTTGTACTCTCGTGTTGTTGTAGATAATAATGACAGGAAAGAAACAAATTGAGAGCAGAGATCGCAGCCAGCCAACAGGCATATAACAAGCCTATTAGAAGTTTTCATTCCCTAGACTCAGAATGAGAGTTGTTGTTCTATCGACATAGTCTTTCAGAGAGTCGCGCTGATTATATGCACTGTTACTGCCATTTAAGCTTTCCATTTGTACTCTCATTTTCTGCAACAACACAGGAGAAAAATTATATGTCTGTCTACAAATGGATTACTCGGATACTTATCTTCTGGAAAGACGTTTTGGATTACATCCAAAATGCCACCATCGTGGAATAAATATTTAGCCTGTGTATTTACCTCTTTAAACTACACAATGCTTGCATTATACAGTCGACAGATGAACAACAAAATCTTCATTCGAACACTTTTTTGCGAACGGAAGAAAACGTTTCTGTGCATTTCTTTCACTTTAACATTTGTATGACAATTTTCATTTCGTTTTTGTACCTTAATTCTAAATTCTATTTTAACATTCGTGCTGTTTTCATGTTACATTTTCGTAACATCGTATTATTATCTTTTGATATACAGCTAACTTATTAAATTGTATTGAAAATTTGAACGAATTATAGAGTAAGCTTAGCAGTTTTTTAACACAACAACTGACAATAACGCTGATGATTGAAAAGGTTCAAAGTAAATAGTTCTAAAAGATTTTTTTCGCTTTGATGATTGTTGAGAATGGTATTTTATGTAGGAATGAAAACGCGAAGGAAGTAGGACAGGCTAAATTGCGCAAAAATGAATTAAAAAGCAGTATGTAACACCTAAACATGTATATGTCGTGTGAATTAATATTATATGTATTTGATGACGATGACAGGAGAGCTCTAGCTACCTGACAAGTATTTCTTTTGATTCTTTCCTTTTTTGTGCTTTTACTTTTGCTGATGAATAGAACTCTCTATCACCACCACTTACTTTCCTCTGGATAATGTCGTTTCAGCAGATTTTATTCATTCGTTTTCTTTCAACTTGGTCGCTTCTCGCTCTCTCTCTCTCTCTCTCCCTTGTAAAATGCTACAATGAAAGGGAAAACTTGTATACTTGATGAATGAATAATAGTCAATTTTATGTAACACAACTTCAGTCAATATGTGACGCTCCTACTTACAACTCCGTTGTGCAGAAAGGAAGGTATTGAAATATGTATCCCATTTTCCGATGGAATTTCGGATAACACATGTCATTTCAATAGTGTCCATCACCTGCCACCCACCTTAATTAACTCCCCAGCGTAAAACTTACTTTCAAACAGACTGAAGCTGAATCATCTATGCATCATAGCTATACATCTCCTTTCATGTTCTTTTTGGCCTCCTATAAATTATAAAGCTACAAGTTGAACAAACAGGGCTATATTTGTTCGTTACATCATAGAAAATGATTGTAATAATAAAAGTAATGGGATGATGATATATTTTCTCTAATGACTAAAAATCATGATAATGATGAAAGCAACTTGACATGTTTTCGGGACTGTAAAAAATATGTTTGAGTGGCTCATTTGTGTTCAGGCTGTTACATTTATGAGCAATATGTTTGCCTAGTTGTAGTCAAATTTCATCAGGGCACCAGTACCAGTGCTATGAAAAATATTCAATATGCTCCCATCATAGAACTAGAGAAAAATGCTCTCTTCACAACTTTTCACGATAGCTTTGTAAAGTAGAGTACACTAGAAATCTGTCAGCGACAGTTAAATCATATTGGTTGATGATGATGTTGATATGAGACTTGAAAATGACATTGACAGTGAGCCAAAAAGTCAAAAGCTTCATTAAAAGTAATAATAATGTAAATGTAACAATGTACAGGCATCGAATATAATCCAGCGTTTACCCTTTCGCATACTCTCTACACGTCATTCATTACAAGTCTACAGTTACTATATTTCTTTCAATAACAACTCTACTCAACTACCTATCTAATATCGTGGTTTCTCTGCCGCCTACGTGAATCCATAAAAATAAATTTTATGATGGATGACCTGGTAAAAGAGTAATATTAACTGTGTGCCCTTGATATTTAAATTACGTTTTTTTCTGAACAACGAAATTTCTACTCGATTAAAACCTGCCAACCTATTATTACGTATTATATAGGCTTACATTGTGTAGCATGCCTTGAAACGTATATATATGATTATTAAAAAATACCTCATTTATTTGTTAACCAGAAAATGCTCCATGTGTTTTGCTTTTCTATCCAGGAACCGCCTCTCTCTTTCCATCTCAATTCCATTCGAAACTCTCGTAAAAACCAAATAAATAATATTTTCTTTTCAGAGTTTTGACAAATGAAACCATTTTTGCTCGGCTTACTTTCTCTTGGGTGGTATTATCCATTGCGTATTACCCATTCCTCCTGCAGCGACAACAAATCTTACAGCCGCTGTCTCATCGTCGTTTTTTGATGTATTGTTAACCTAAGCAAGAAATCATGGGTATGCAGTCAACTCCATAAAGTAAATGGCATACCTTTAGCCAAAAAAGAAACTCCATATAGACATCATTAAAACAACTGTCTGTAACGGTTTATATGAGTAAGAGCGTATGTATGTCTCTTTTTTCAACCTTATAGACGGAAAAAATGTCAGCTGCCAAAAGTGGAAAATGAAGGGAAAAGAAACAAATCCGGATTTTGTCCAATTCAAACTTACTTACTGTTTCATGTTGCTCTGTTTACTCAAGCAAGGTATGTAGGAGTAAAAACGCTGTGCAATATTATTACCTATGCGCATTCTCTCGCTAACGATGTTGATTTTTACAGTCGCCCCGCTTCGTGCGTGCGTACAGCACATCAGACACGAGCTTTAATAATAATGTAGACATGGACTCATGAAGCAATATACATCTTATATGATATGTCCATTCAATATTATATCTGTTTGCCAAGAAGTATAAAAGAAGACATCTATCTCAGTCTCGGTAAACGAAGCAATAAGAAGAGCATGTCATCCTATTAAAGTTTGTTCAACTGCTTTTGTTATTTGTATTTGTTCTTTGTTTTATTCATACAAAGTGTACATACACACATGCACGCGTGTGTAGCATGTCATGAAACAGCAATGTCATCATCGTCCCTTGCACACTTAATGCATACCTCGGTTCACAATATTTACAGGAAAAGTGGAGTAAAGAAAGGTAAAAGTAATGTGTTTATCCTTTTGGACACTTTTTGACAATTTCTTTCAGTTCTTTCAACGACATTACTATCTTCATAACGCTAACTGCGCTTCTTCCAAAATATATAGCACTAATAGAGCAAAAGACAAAAAAGAAAACCGTCAGGTTAAAAAACACACACCGAGCTCGTGGTAGCATGCAAGTCGTGTGTTTGCTCGTATTTACACAGGATTTGAGCCAAGAGAAAAATACGACCATTATTATCATCAGTTGTTGTCGCCATCGTCGTCCTGAGAAAATAGCCTTGGGATAAGGAAAATTGTTCACAGTACGAAAAAGACGATGAGACCAACACGACGACGACGACTTCATATCTATTATGCTGATTGCAAGGTGGCTGTCTTGGTTTTAAAAAGGAAGAAAATAATAGCACGAGACGCGAGAGTGTAAAGGGCAGGCATGTGAAAAGAGCTAAAAGGCATGTGCTCTGTGTGGGCGTAATTTCCAGTTTCTGTATTAACGTGTGTACTTATAACACGCTTGCTTAAAGACGAAGGAAGTGGGAAAAGTGAGAGCAAAAGAGCGCTTGTGGTAAAGATGAGAAAAGATGATGTCGACGATGCTATATGTTGCCGTTGTTTTGATGTCTGCTGTAGCTGGTCTGGTGATGATGGTTAAAGTTACAGTGATGATGATGGTGTGTAAATATGCATGACTGTTTTTGATGATGTGTAAAGTGCATGCAAAGCCATAAACTGAATGAACGAACGTGTGGATAGCTGTTGATGATGAGCTTTTCCTCTTATCGTGACTGCTCCATCATATTTTCAACTTTTTTTATGCATTCCATACTCTATATGTGATAAGCACTTTCATTTTTGTAGGTTCAAGTAGCAATAAATGTAATGGTCGCATGAGTTGCTTCCAAAAAGCGTTACTAAAATTATTACTTATCATTATTGCTGGTGTCATATGGATGATATGTGCGTTGTTGATATGCGTTGACGTTTTTCCCGTTTATTGTAATTACTTTTACTCATAAATTATCTCATTTAGAAGCAGGTACTTTCAGAAACGTGTAGCATGTATTCAATTGCGTGCAATGCAGGCGGCAGAGTTGACAATCAGGGAAAATATGTCATATCTGGAGCGTCAAAACTAGTAACCATTTGAAGCATTCAATGTCAACAAAGTCGTGTGGGACGTTGTTATGTTATGCAACATTTCTAGGAAACATGAAACATCACATGTCCAAATCCATAAAATGACGAGCAGATCGAGACAGATGCATTTCTAGAATAAGCTTGGGAAGGAAACAGGATAACACTCCATACGGGAATCTTTATTGAAAGTGGAACTAGTGGCTAGCAAACTAATTCATTTCAGATCTAGTTATGTCCATGTCATAATCCGAGAGAGTGTAGTGTGCGATATTACTGTATTATTAATGGCATGAATAGAAACGTGTATCCCTTGATGTGTTTGTTTTGTTTACACGTGGAAAGTCGTCAGTGTCAAAAGTATAGTTGGTAGCAGGAGCAATATACAGGATGACGGGAATTTCCAAGAAAAGATTTTGAAATTACATGGCTTTATATATTTAAGCCTATCCCTGGCCGTTAGCCTTCTCACCCTCTCATACTTTTTCCAATTAATTACCTGTCCATCCCAGAAACTTTTCTGGGACTAGTATTGACAGACATACACACAAGAAGTACTACTTAAGCTGGAAGCTTTTGAATAGTTGAATGACTGAATGAGAAGACATCATTGAAAAAGAGATTGGACACAGAAAGAAAAACGTTCCCATCCAGTGTCCTCTCTTTCTCCTGCTGATGATGAAAAAGAAAAGGAGAAGAAATGACTACGACGATGATGACGCTGTGAGCACGCTGTGTAGATTTTCATTTAACGGAAACTAATTAGGTCGCTAGTCTAGTCTATACGGGCATTATGGACTGTGCAGACTTGTGCCGAGAAGTGAATGGAATTGAAGCAGAGTCTTTTATTTACTCCATGCAAAAAAAGTTGCCTACATGACTTCCAGCGATTCCAGATTTAATGTCTTTTCAAGAACTTTTGAAACGGAAGACTGTTGAGTATAATGTCATCTACACAACCTATTATTCCTTTATGTGTTGCAGTATTGTAAGTTGCATATACCGTAGAGCATATTGATGATAAACTTCTAAAGCCCAACTCATTTCCCATTCCATCCCACCTACACAACACGTAATAAGCAATAATATTAAAATACTTGTCCTGGAGCAGGAAAAGTGGCAGAGAAGTGCCAGTGCCAAATTTCTAGATTGAACTTTTTCTTAGTTAATATCATGGGATTTGATGTGTAATTTTATATAAACCGTAGACATGCATATATGGTAATATGAGGGCTCGGGCTCACTGTTCGTCTGTGAGGTATTCATGCCTATTTAACTTTACGTCAGTAGCACAAGTGTAGAAGTGGCTGGTAGTACTCAATTTTAATATGATTTTAAATTTGATAGCAACGATGAGTTGACTCTCCTTCTTGTCTTCTTTCTTATTGCTGTTAGGAGAAACCTTCCACAGCCTATTTCCCTCCCTGTAGCAGCGACAGACTGCAGCAGCAGCGCCAACAATCTTGGTCTTTTATGGAAATTCAATAAATTTTTAATTACTTCAATTTAGGCCGGTTAAATGAGCTTTTCCCTTGAAGGTTCGATCTCATCATCATGTTTGGCATGTCATTCCACTTTACTCATACTTTAATATACTATGGGTTATATATAACTCAATATAGCCGGCGCTGCAATGAAAAACAGCCAATCCCTGCGTCTCAACCAAATGAAAAATATTTTTCACGTGCTCCTTCCTCTTCTACTCTGCCTATCTATTTATGTCCCGCAGATATGAGGAGGATGCAGCGCTAGTAGGTAGTTCTGAGTCGACAAAAAAGGAAAACTCTATTTTTTATTGATTTTGATTAAATAACCGTGCAGCTCGTCTCACTCTTGTATAACGGCAACGCAGAGAGTTTAGCCTGCACTTTTTCACATTTCTCTTTCCTGCGCTTCGAGCAGCAGCACTGCAATCAACAATGATGCATAAGCACTATCTCTACAACCAACTTTGGAATGTATTGTATACTAATAAAAATTGAAACAAAAAAGAGAACCTGCACGCGTTTTATTGAGTACCTCGTTTGAGAGATAGCACATAAAGATAGAAACAATAGGAATTGGAGTACTGCGTCATGAGCTACATTTTTACAGTGTCTATACTATATTATAATATGCACTCCCGAATGAACACTTATCATGAATAACTAACAAGTGCACACACTCTCACTCACATACACAAAGGGCAAAAATAGGCAGGGAGATAAAGAAGCATCTAGAAAACAGATAAAAAAGTGGGATGGAATATAAAGATTCTGTCGGTGTAAGTGCAGTTGGTAATATCAAAATCAGTAGCGGCAGCAGCAATAGAAAAAGTCAAATTGTTCATATTTCTTCGTCTGAAATCGTTACGAGCATCAAGAATACAAAAATTCGACTAGGTATAAAAGTAGCATTTCACACGCAGGAAGGAAATTTGAGTGGGGAATTTTTTTTACCTAATCCCACAAAACACACACACGCTCTTTTACCTACACTCTAGTATGCTCATAATATTATATATCTATGTAGGTTACTTCAGATGATTTTCATATATATAGTCTCATTAGTACATTATATTCTTCCAACTCAAAATATCTTTATGTGGAAACTGGGGAAAACAAGAATGCTTTTGTATTTCGGATTTCGTGTTCATGAGCACTTTTTTCTCCGTTTCCTTTTCCAACATTGGCAATACCAACAAAAAACCGGGTGGCGAGTCAATAAATACATACGACCCTATACGCGTAGGTACGTGCAAGCAGGTAACATACGCTCAACTCGAAAAAAGTAAACCAGCATCTAGAGAAGGCGTGTATGAAGAAGAAAAGAACATTGCTCGTGAGAAAGAGAAAGAATTTTTTTCAGGAGAAACGAAAAAACCGATAAAGTTGCACCAGGTGTGTTTACATTGCACACACACGCACTAAGCAATGTAAACGTATGTATGTACATGCACACCATAACACCTTCCCAAGTGAGAGAACAAAATCGAAAAAAAAGTAAAGAAGTGAAGGTGACGGCAAAACGAGAAAAAAACGGTGAAGGTGAAAAAAAGAAAAGTATAGAGCGTAGAATAAACTCTGCATGGGGAATACTCTTCCGAAAACTCTGAAAAAGTCCAAAGCTGGCAAACTTGGTTTGCATCTCTTTGCATCATCATCAACATCCGAATCCAATCCGAGAAAAAAAACTATAAAAACTGAGCATACAGCAGAAAAAGTAACGATACGGGAATACATATAATCTATAAGTTTTGCTTGGTTAAGTTACACTTACGTCTTCTGCATGTGAGCAGGATCCGTAAAAGAACAAGAGGAAAAAGCCGATCGCACTGTTCAAGTCTTGTGTGATGTGAGGTCAAGTGAAAAAGTTTCCTTCCTTTTGAAAGTGAAAGGAATCCAAATGAAATGTGATGATGCTGCAGCACTCTCACTATGTAGGCTATACACACTGTACTATGCTCACACAACTTTTTTTCTCTCTTTCCGGATGACTTTGTGAAAAGAAAGTGTCCTCTGGAAGGGAAAGTAAAGGCGTGAGCGTAGTAATCAATTTCAGTCTGCTGAGGTTGATGATGAGAAGGATGAATCCGATGAAAAAACTGTGAGATGGAT